>JAOBRD020671331.1:0-14880 GCA_027575215.2 Hydrozoanthus sils
CCTCTGTCAGTGCTCCGTTTTACGGGTATTTAAAGCTACAGCTACACTGATCAGAAGAAAGTCGAAACAGACATGCATGGTCACCGGGGATCGAACTGGGGACCTCTAGCTCCGAAGGCCGCGCACTAGCCAACTCAGCTACGCCTGTTCCTAAAAAGATTTAAAAGATGGACGTTGATCAAGAAAACCTATTACATGACTGAAGATAAGGAAGTTATCCACATGTGAAGAATCTAAAGGTCCTAATAAAACATGAATTTAAAGGGATTATTTATCCTGGAGAATACATAGTAAAGAATACTTACTTGATTTTTTACGATTACCATCATAACCTAACATGCGTGATATTTCGACTGCTTCTGCTCCTCTTCATCAGGCGATGACGTAGACTGGATAACGGCTTGTCTTTATAGTTGTCGACAGATCATGTGGGCGGTCTTCTTTGCTGTGATTGATAAGTCAGAAAAGGCCATCAGGAATCTCAATGCAACTGTCTCTAATGATGTTGTCGGAGGGTGGCCTGATCTACACACCAATGTTGATCACAATCGCCGCTTGTGACTCCTTGCCAGTCTGAAAAATATCGGACATCCCTATCATTTTTCTTAAGTTTTCCTTATTACTCATAAAATATGGTTTGTCTGGAAGGAAAACAAATAAATGTCGGTGTGTAGTCCAAAATGGAGTTTGGGTCTGTGAGTTTCTGATTACCGAACAGACACTCTTAGACTCTTACAAACTGATCTACTTACATTTAATAGAGATAGATGGCCTGTTAATTTGCATAAGGTGTCCTTCAAACTGCAATACCCAGTATGTCCGTAAACGTAGTAGTGGAAATCAGGATCTGCTTACGTAAGAGGCGGGGTGAATTTCATCCCTGGGCGAGAATTGAGTCTGAGTTAAAAAAGGCTCTAGTAATGCAGTAGTTCTTCTGTTTGTTTTAAAAACTACTTAGTTAGGTCTCTGGCTCTGGAGTTAGTTGTTGAAATCTTGTCAACACCAGTATTTTATACGTCTCCTAGGTTTTGTTCCGCCAAACCCTGCTCCATGTCGTGACGCCTTTGGTATGGAAAATGGGCTAATCAAGACAAAAGCCCTGAGGGTTTCCTCAATTTATAACAACAACTACCTGCCTGACAATGCCCGATTGAACGGCAAAAAGTTCTGCTGGTCTCCCAAGACGGCTAATCAACACCAATGGTTCCAGGTTGGTTAGTTTTTAAATGCTAAACAACTTCTAACCGCGTTTTTATCTCTATACACTGGAGGTACAAATAGGGAGCCTAGCAATATTGAAGGATGGTTCCACCGCCCATAATGTTGCGATGGCAAAATTCCTAGTACTGTTTTCTGAGCTCAGATAAAAAAACTAAAAGAAACTTGTAACTTGATATAACCTACTGGATAAACTACTACTTAAAGCTAGTTCTTAGAATCAAAATTGATATTCTTTATACTACATTTTACAAGCTGACAAAAAAGTCTCCCAGGACCAATTTAAAAAGATCTGTAAGACAAAAAGAAAGTTATCATCTATCTCTAAATCATACAGGACCATAAAGAATATTTTGCATGAAACTTGTTGAGACTGACTCAAAAAAAGTCACTAAAAAGAAGGTTAAAACTTTTCATTGCTGTTTTACTAGGTTGATTTCGGCAAGTGTGTCAAGATAACCGGAATTGCGACCCAAGGCAGGTTCGACGCTGATTGGTGGTTGATCACCTACTACCTTTCGTCTAGTATGGACGGTCTGGTGTTCGAGCCCTATCAAGAGAAGAAGGTAAGAAAGATTTTCTCCCCGCCCCACTCCCTCCCTACTTCCTGTCGTCTGGTATAGACGCCCGCTGGTGTTTGAACCCCATCAACAGAAGAAGGTAATACCCCCTTCTCACCCCATCCTCCACCCCTACTACCTGTCTTCCGGTATGGACGGCCTGGTATTTGAACCCTATAAAGAGTAAAAGGTCAGATTTCCCCCCCCCCCCATCACCATCCCTTCCCAACCAAGCCCCTACTACCTGTCTTCTGGAATGGACGGCCTGGTGTTTGAAACCTACCACGAGAAGAAGGTAAGATCCCCACCCCAACTCATTCTGCCTGTCCTCTGCTATGAAATACCTGGTCTTTGAACCCTTTCACCCCTGCTACCTGTCGTCTGATAGGAACAGCCTTGGTGTTTGAGCCCTATCAAGAGAAAAGGTAAGATTCCCACCACCCCCACCCTTACTACCTGTCGTTAAACCCTAACAAAAAAAAAGGGAAGATTCCCACCCCACCCCACGCCCCACCCTACTTCCTTTCGTCCTGGTCTTTGAACACTATCAAGAAAAGAGCGGAAGACCTCCCCTCCCCCCCCCCCTCCCCTCCCTCGTCTCCCGGAGTGAAACACCAATTAGAGTTAATGAAAGAGAAAACGTGATCAATTGTTTTGCGATGAGGTGTATCTACGGGTTTTATAGGGTTGCGCATGCGTTCTAATGTTGTGGAAACAGCCAGTAAAATGGCACTGAGGCCTCACGGGTCAGAAGGAACTAAAGCATTAACTGAACCCTGAAAGTAGCAGGAGCCTGAGTGTTAGCAGCTGTGGAATTTATTGTTGAGCCTCGTCAGCACGGCATAGTTAACAAAGACGATCGAATTCCAACAGAACAAGAGAACAGCTCAGAAACCTCTTTAATTAGTGCAAGATACCTTAAGGGAAAAAATATTCCAGTGCTTCAAAGAGAGTAGTACTTTGGCGTCTCCTACAGGAAAGAAAAATAGAAAAATACAATAGAAAAATAGCAAAGCAAACTAAGCAACAGCACGAACTCTGAGGAAAACCGTTTACTGTCAGCGTGCATCTTTCAAGTTAAGGGTTTGAGTGTTAATCTAGCTTGTGAATGCGAGTTAAACAAGGTTCGGAGTGCACTAAACATTTTCCATGCGTATTCACTGGAATGTTCGTTACGCTGCACATAGCAAATAGGTATCACTACCAAGCCTCGTTTTAGCTATAGTGCAGGAAAATGCTATTGTGACGTAATCGTTTAGTGACTTTAGAAGAAGTATCAACATGAATTTTGAAAAACACTTGTAACAACAAATCTATTTTGTTATGAATGAAGGAGTTTACTGGCAACATGGACCGGCTGAAGGTCAATGCGCAAGTTATCAAGCCCGCAATTATCGACCGGTTCATCCGGGTTCATCCGAAGTCTTGGCAAGGTCATCCAGCTCTCAGGGTGGAGTTCTTTGGGTGTAAAACAGGTACAAAGTACTTTTGGAAGATATATATCCGGTAAAATCATTGGAACAGCAATGATAAGTCCAATTTTTTTAGTTTGTAAATTTGTCACTAAATAGGGTCTCTTAACCAACTTTAAAAAATGAAATTTTAATTTGATATCTTATTATTTTCTACTTTTTTTTAAATTAAACAAGCCTTAATAAAGTCGTGGCTCTGTGTTGTATTGGTAGTTAAATTTCAAGGCACTGCAGTGAAAATCAGTCAATCAATTAACAAAGCAAATAATTCCATTGGAATGACATACGACATCTAACTATCGGCATAAAGTTCGTACACTACAGATTTATTGCAGTTTTGTTTTTTGGAAAAAAGCTTGCTCGAGCTTTTTCAGTATTTATCTTTCTTAGCGAAAATAACGCACAAGCTTGCTGTCTGCCGTTGTTAAAAGTTTTCATGTGTCGTGTTCGTCTTTGATCAGTATTGTATTATGCACGTTGAACTATTTTAATCTGTCAACAAAATGGCGGTTTGCCAGTCGTCATCCTTTCGATCTTTGACTACCAGCTTCTACAAAATCGTTTGACTTATTCTCAAGCCTTATAGCATCTGACAAAGTAGGCATTGTAGAATTTAAGAATGGATAATCATTAACCATGGACTGGCACTTTAACTAAAAAAATGCGTAATAACAAGTTTTCTCAATATTCCTGTACAGGGTTCATCGCCAAGCCTCCTGCTGCCTGTGTGCAGGCTTTGGGTATGGAAAACGGAGATGTTGCAAACAGCCGTATAACCGCATCTTCTCAAGCGAACACTAATCATGGCCCTGCAAATGCTCGGCTCCATTTCAAACATGGAAACGGCCGTACGGGTGGTTGGTCAGCAGCCGCTAATAATGAACAGCAATGGCTTCAGGTGTGTTAGAACCCAGAAACCTTTACTCGTTGAAACTCCGATTGCAAGGGGTCATCTAACCCTTTCAGCCCATCCGTTAATATTTATCAATATCTGACTTACATATCTTGTTTGCTGTATGGTCTGCAACTGATAAAAGATTTGATAGAGACGAGGTCTCGGCTTTGTTCTTGATATTTTTTTTTCGTGTCGAGCTTGGCGGCTGCGCCAGGCAGCAATATCAGTAGCATATTAGTTTTTTTCATCTGCCGTACAACAAGAAGGTCAGAGGTTAGTCAGTGCGCAGTGGACGTGTCTTGATCTTTTTTATTACTTTTTCCCTTGAAACAAGCAATGCTTATTTTTTTCTATTTTTTCATTTTAATCAAAAAAACCTTCCTCATTTTAGCAGCAATAGAAAATGTTATAAGCAAATAAACACAATATAAATAACTAACAAGAAGTATAGAATGAAGGAAACTGCTTCTCAAGTTTGAGTGATCAGAAAAAATTCTGAATCACTGACGGGAATCGAACCCTCTGATTACTGGTCAGATGCTCTACCCGCTGAGCTACAGAGACTCACATATGGGGAGTCGAGTCACGCGATATGTTCTTGTCTATTCCCAATGGACACAAATCTTTCATCTCCGGTCAGTGGAGTTTTTTTCTGATCACTCAAACTTGAGAAGCAATTTCCTTCATTCTATACATACAATGCCAAGTTGCAAAAACCTCTACATAACCTTGTAAGTAGTTATTTGCGATTTTCTTGTATGAGCAACGACATTGCATTAAAAAAACCATTAATTATGCAAGCTGGTTCATATTTTCATCCCAAATGCTAACAAGTTGCGGTGGACAAGTGAGGTAGAAATAATCTCAATTTTATTCTATTTCAAACTCATTAACTATATGGTAGTTAGATAGCCCGAGTCAAATTACGGTGTAACCGCTTGTTAGGGAGGAAGTCAAAACAATGGTATTTTTAAGGAACCCATTTTTGTCGGGGGAGGTGGTGGGTGGCGGCATAGACCCCCTACCCCACCCCCACCACTTTTTCAGAGCTCAATTTCTCAAAACCTGATTTAGGGGCATTTGTTTTTATTGTATCATGGACTCCTCTCTCCACAAGGAAGGCGTTGGTGCAAGCACTTTATCGATATCTATTTTATTGAACATGATATTTGCTACTGAAATTCGGCCTTTTTGAAAAAAGGTGGTGGTTGGCGGAACATAATACCCCACCCCCCCCCAAAAAAAAAAAACTGGGTTCCTAGGAAGTACCATTGTTTTGACCTTTTCCCTTATGCATCTGCAAACTCCATCAGTTTTTTTAGGTGATTTGTATTTTCCCCAGATCGACCTTGAGCGCATGATGATGATCAGTAGAGTAGCAACACAGGGAAGAGAGGACGCTGGACAATGGGTGAAGAAATATACACTGAGTTCCAGCTTGGTTGGCAAAGTGTGGGACAAATTTATGGTCCAAGGGAAAGAAAAGGTACTACATGAAAAGAAACATAAATCCTCGTTCATCTCTGCACTAATGGAAAAACAAAAAAACGACTTCAAAAAACATGATTCAAGAAGTAAAATTAGTACAGACTCTTTTCACGCAAAAAAAAAATCAAGAAACTGTGGCCAGCACTAAATTCGGCGCATCAGTATTAGCAAAATTGCAAGTTTCGTAGACACTTCCCAAAAACTAATGTAGGTACAAAACTTTGATACTTGGTCTTAACAAATTTTCCAGTTTCAAACCTTCATATCTTCGTTAAACTGCAGCAAATCTTTATGAGACTTTTTAGCTTTACTAATACTTAAATTGGGTTGAAATTGACTCTGGACTCGTTTTTCCGATAAATTGAAATCTCTTTTAGCTTTATCTTATCGAGTCTAAAAAGCTGTCATCGGTCTTGAAACACAAAAAAAAGTTGGAATGCGAGGAGGAAAGTCAAATGGTCAGAGTTACTTAAATTTTCAATGGACTAAACAAACAAGCTCTGGAAGCTTACTGTCATTTTTCACCAATCGGGTGACCTTCAACTCATAAGCATAACGTGCAACAACCACTCTACTGTCGGAAATAAAAAAAAGATGAATAATAATTTCTTTGGATTGTCTGAAACAAGAAGATCTTCGCTTCAGGCGTTCTGCGTCAGCAACCGCTGACCTATATTATCTTGGCAACATACTTGGAATGTGAGAAAAGAAGTCTATAAAATTGAAGGCATACCGCGCGCTTCCCAGAGCATGCGCACAGAGCTAGCTAACTTTGAAAAAAATTAGTTAACAAAATCAAAAATTCCAATATGGCGTTTCGAAATTGTATTGTGCTGCTTTAGTTCAATGAATTTATTTGCATATTCGTAAATGGAGTGTAACGAAGTGGGAGATTAAAATCGCGAGAATCGTCTTCCGCTGCTCTATTTTCCAGCATAGATGCCGTATCTTCCATAATGGAACCGTATTCCTCGCTTTCCGCCATATTGCTAGCAAGCATCTCGTGCGCCAGCGTTTGAACGAAAATTGATCAGCGGTTATTTATATCACGTGGTACGCGCACAGTTTGCCTTTAAATCTTGCGATCACCAAATTGTTGTAAAAGAGTCTGGATTTAGTGGAAGACCCGATGTACATGTTCGTTGATGATAAAAATAGATAAAATGGTTGAACAAAGATGATCTAGATCACTGTTGCCTCTCCTCCAGGTATTTGATGGCAACTGGGATCAGCATACAGTCGTGATTAACAGGGTCAATCCTGAAATTATTGCGCAGTATGTTAAGATACATCCGAAAAGTTGGAACTCGCAAATCTCCATGAGGGTTGAGCTGTATGGATGTGAGGGAGGTATGCAGTTTTCCTTGGTTGACCTTGGTTTTATGACAAGATAATAGCGGACGGATTCTTAGGAGAGGGAAAACATCTTGATTAACAAACTACCACTAGAAAGAAGTATTAGTAATAATGGTAGTAATAATAGTAGTAGTAGTAGCAGTTGTAGTTGTACTAATAGTAACAATAATAATAATAATAATAATAATAATAATAATAATAGTAAAAATAACAATAAAATTAATAACAATAACAGTATTAGTAATAGTTGTAGCAGTAGTAGTGAAGTGAAGTATATGCTTTATTGACATGTTGTAAATTGCTACATATTGCCGATGCGAGCAATCTCTATATAACATTGAATAGGACTGATTTGTGAGACACCTTAGTTTGATTACACGATATTTACCTTAACATAATCAAACAACAATGACAAAGGGTTTCAAATCTTTCTTTTACGATAGTTTTAGTAGAAGTAGTAATGGACGTAGCAGTAGAAGTATAAGTTATACAACTCTAAAACTTGCTTCCTTCCTCTTCCCTAACAGAGGTACCAATTATTACAACACCTGTAATAACGGGTGTTGTTAGCAAAGGAGGCAATCGAAGAAAGAGGTCAAGCAACAGGCCTGGTGTGAAGTGCGAGTTTGATGTTCGAAAGAATAATCTAGTTCCTAATGGAGTTGCTAAGTACGAGATGCAATGGGTTGTAAATGGCCAACCTAAGCCTGCATTTGAACTAGATAGAGGTCAGCGGTCTGCTCAGTTAGAGTGCGGTAACAAAGGATATAAAATCGGAGACGAGGTGAGAAAAAGATAAAGTACTTAAGCGATTAGTAAGTGAGACAATTTTAATGAATATACTGTGCAATTTTTTTTCTTTAGGGCTAAGAATTTTAAAATTGTTAGTTCTGTCTGTTTTCGTTTCATTATTTTCTTTAATTTATAAAAACAAATAAGAAAATAAAAGTATATTATAAACACATACATTTTGATAATTTACATAAATGTAAATGTGAACGTGAACGTGAATGTAAACGTGGAAATGAACGTGAACATGAACGTGAACGTGAACTTAATGTGAATGTGAATGTGAACGTCGACGTCAACGTCAACGTCAACGCGAACGCAAACGCAAATGCAAACGCAAACGCAAATGTTTACGTTGCAACAAATTTCGGAATAACACTTTTAAAATGCGCTGCAATATCATTATGATAATTGTGCTAATAAGTGAGAAATAATCGGGGGTGGAAGTGGAATCTTGAATCATGAATCACGGTTAAAAAATATGAAGGAATCATGAATCACATCATCTCGCAGGCTGTGAATCATGAATCATGGACAAAAAAACAAATGAATCACGAAGAAATTCTATAAACGAATCATGAATCATTGATCGCAAAATATCTCGGAATTACGAATTATCATACTGAAAAGATTCCGCTTCCATCCCCGAAAATAAAACTCCTGATGAAAATGTTTCGGATATCGATACACGCCACTGAGCAATTAACAAGAAATATAGTTTTCCCTAAAATTTTGGCGCGGCTATTTTTTCTTTCTGATTTTATACTGTGTAAATTTGTTTAAACATTTGCTAGCCTCAAGTTCAGTGACTGTCTTGCTTGTCAATATTCACTTGGCATTCGGCTAATAATTGTATGTATTTTTACATTTATTATTATTATTTTTTAATAACCTTATATCATATAAACTTGTTATGACAGGTCTCATGCGGTGTACGCGGGAAGTTTGACGGCAAAAAGCATTGGAGCTCATTTAGATCAAGCCAGAATTTCGAATCTATTGTGACGGTACGTTTTTTCCTCATTTTTTTTTCTCTAATCTGTTTTTGCACACTTCATTGGGACTGATAACTTCTCTAAGCCAAACTCTAGCCTTAGATTTAAAAAGAAATCCATTTTGTGTCAGTTAGTTGATATCAGTGGCAACGGGGTGAAAAAGCACTGAACACTATTGATAAAAAAAAGTTTTGAAATTTTAACATTTTCAATTTTCATTTTCCAACTACTCAGTCGAAAAATTAAAAACTGACAACTTTCTCTAAATATTAGATACATAATATACATGTCTATATACAAATATTCAGAATCAGATAAGAATATACAAATAAATGCAGAATTAGGAAGAAGAAAATTGCAGCACGGAAAAATCACGACGAAAAGAGCCATAGAAAATGGCTCTTGTTAATGTTTAAAACAGTGTGCAGAGTTAATACTTGCTGTTTAAACCTCAAAATCTTTTAAAAAAATAGAAAAGCATATTTCATGTCATATTTACCCCTCTCCATCCAAATTGAGCGCCCGATTAAAGAAGGGTAAAAATTTCAACCTTTAAAATTTCGTTGTCATTGTGAGGATGCGAAGAGACTGGACCAAAGCGATCAGCGGTCACGCGGACGAAGATGTGGTCGAAAAGAGTTTCTCTTTATTTTGAGTTCGTGAGCAAAAATCTGAAGTACAGTACAACTCGTGTGTTTTGCTTACATCATGCGAGTCTCAGCAATGTTGGTTCTTTTGTCTTTGGATTTTGATTTCGTTCTTTTTATTCGCTGACAGGTTGATCCACAGAAGATTGTTGTTTCAGAAGGATCTCGAACGGCTACAGTAACAATTTGCAGCAACATACCGTCCTGCTGTGATGACCCGGATAACGAAGAATGTTCGATCAGCATTCCGATTGAGCCCAATAATCAAATTGTCACTAGTAACTGTGAGGTCATAATTAAGGTTGGTACATGATAACAGTAGAGTTTCTCCGATACCTGGAATTTTGTTTATAAGCAATTGATGCTACTGAGCCATCAGAAAGATGAAAATAAACTGTTCGTTAATTAGAATCTCACAAGAAGCAAACTTTCCTAACACCATTTTGCACTTTACCTATATGCTATACGAGTTTATAAACCTTTTAGTCCCAGTTGCATGGTTCTCCTAACTAGAGTGGTCAGTCCTGTCAGGCCCAGTTGTATTGGTAAAATCTCCCATCTAGAGTGGTAAACCCTTTCAGGCCCAGTTGTATTGGTAAAAATTCCCCCACCTAAAAACTGTCAACGAAGAACATTCATTTTTCCTAGCCCGGCAAAAAATGCACGACAATAAAGATTCGAGCCATCCGGGACTTCTTGGATGATGGAAATGCAGAGACACTCTTAAAGTTTAAACCAATCAACGCACCTAATTGCCCATGTTGGGATGGTTTTAAGTTACCACCTATCAAGGTAGGTGCTTTTTCTTGAGTTAGTTATGAATATTAAACACTTAGACTATTTACATGATATCGGATCGAGTTTTTTTCCGGATGGAGCTTTAGTTCATTCTTCATTCTTCGTGTACTTTGTGAAATCTAAAATGAAGAGCCTGCATTGTTTCAGATCGTACAAGTCAGCTCATACAAGTACGGATTCTCGTGTATATGCGCTGGACAGTGTTCCGCTTACCACTTTACCGGAGACTTTTGAGATTTTGGGTTCATTCTGCGTTTGCATGATGGAATTGCATATGATAAGTTGCCTTGTTTCAGGTCACACATTTCAGCGCATATAAAAAATGTATTTTCGTGTGTATGCGCAGGGCAGTGCCCCGCTGACCAAACAATCAAAGGCTCTTGAGAAGAGATTGCTCTCGTTCAGGACTGACCTTCGACCTATGTTAACATAATAGAATTTCGCACTGAAATGAAATTTTTGGTCCGGAACAAGAAACCAGGTGTGAGGAATGAACAAAAACAGCAACTTTATCGACCTTTATTAATTAAAGGAAATAAAACACTTATACAAAAAGAAATTTACCGGTTGAAGAACATGGGCCACTTGTATATAATCATAAATGCTAATGAGACAGGTGTATTCATTACGAATCGAAACTCGATCAAGTATTGTGTAAATTAACGCATCCTTAGGTTTGGAATCACTGTTCTTCCTTTTGTTTGGATCCGTGAAATGAGAATAAGGAGTGCTAAAGAGTTTTAAGAAACTTAGTTGCCTCAATTTATATTTCCATCGCAACTACCTCCTCAAGACCTGGCTTTTTGGTGCCAAATGGAGGTTGGAGAAGATGTCTCTGAAAGTGTCAACGACCTGTAGCGTGCACTTTGTGGAAGATTTTGATGGTAAATCTAGGTCGTGTTTTATTGGGAAAAACGTTTTTGGTTAGTTTGGTTGATCAACCTTTTCAACTAACTCTGGCCCTGGTTGAAAGGGTTGAAAACCTTTCAACTAAAAACGTTTATTGGAAATTTTGACCAAACCAGCCAAAACTGGTTTAGGTTGAAACGGTTATTCCCAATAGAACACGACCCTAGATTTTCCTTATGATAATTTATAAAAGTTCTTTAGTTGCCGTATGACCTCATACAGCTTCCATTTTGGATTTGCATATATAGTAATTCGCAAAACCTCGTGTTACTCTTCGCACTGGTCATTATAACCTCAAATGAAGCAAATCTTTACAACATATAGATTCGAATGAGGCCTAAATTACAACTGGATCGGGTTATAATCAAGTTTAACTGATCTACGGCAGCAACAACACTCTATGGAGGCAAATCTTTGTTTGTGCATGTAACGCAAATTGCAATTATAGCTTTAAGACTTTTAAAAAAACTTTTAAAAATTTTAGTAGGATCCAAGATTTATTCGCATTCTCTACAACAAAACGCCACCACCTAATAAGTGAATGCCACCATTTAAATGACTCTGTGTTTGAAACTAAAACTATTGCATAATTGGTTTGTCTTAGGTTACAACCGTGGATTCAGGACAAGGGTGTTGTGTGTCAACTGGGGATCCACATACTACCACGTTCGACGGAATGTAAGAAAAGTTTGCCTCTGTTAAACTTTTTACTGGCAACGGCGAATCTCTCGTTACCTATCTATCTAAGTATCTATCTATCTATCTATCTATCTATCTATCTATCTATCTATCTATCTAACTGTCTACTTAC
Source organism: Hydrozoanthus sils (assembly GCA_027575215.2). Lineage (NCBI taxonomy): Eukaryota > Metazoa > Cnidaria > Anthozoa > Zoantharia > Hydrozoanthidae > Hydrozoanthus > Hydrozoanthus sils. Next base: position 11,939 of record JAOBRD020671331.1, read on the forward strand.
CTACCTACCTACCTAACTATCTATCTATCTATCTATCTATCTATCTATCTATCTATCTCTCTATCTATCTATCTATCTGCCTGGTTATCTATCTATTTAAATATACACCCTATTTTTAGTTATTCTTCTTTTGCTTTTTCTATCCTTTTATTCGTCTATTTATCATAGAGGCATCTAGAAACAAAATTTTCTTTAAAATGTAAATATTGCAAGTATTTTTTGTCCATGTATCCTTCAGCAAAACTCTGCTGTTGTATTTTGCAAGGTATTACGACTACTACAGAGGAGCTGGAACTTATGTGTTCGCCAAAAGTCTTGTGCGTCCATTTGAAGTAAGTTGAGATTGAAGTTACATTACCAGTCGATAAGTTCATTAGCAGTAAACAAGAGGGGGTGTGGCACTGCAACCGTGACACGTCACATTTCAAAATGGCCGCACCAAGGAAAAACTGTGGAAATGACCAAAACAAGTTGCTTGGCGTTAGTAATAACCGCAGAAATATCAAATTTGAGCTGCTGATTGGAAACAAACTTAACGAAAGTTCTATTTTAAACCAAGAGTTTTGTACAACAAAGGATCTCTCTAAAATCTCCTAAATTTGTATTCTTGATTTAGCTAAACAGTGTATAGTTTGACAACCTTGATACTGTCTGCTTTAGGTTCACTCTCAGATTTATCCCTGTGGACGAGTTATGTGTAACTGTGGAATTGTTGGTCGCGAAGGCAACGACGTGATAGCGTTTGATGCTTGCGGCGGATCCATGCGGACGATACAAAAATCTACTGAACCTGGTTTTAGCGACCGCGTTAAAGTTACGAGAAGCGGAAGTAGCCTCAAGGTAAACAAAAACAAAAATAGTATAAAGATGATTCTAAGCCTAATTGCTATTACTATGACAACAAAATTTTTGAATGAGTATAGTATATTAATAAATATTTATATAGCTATTGCATAGCAATGTTCTGTAGTCACGAAGACAAATGAAGTTCATGTCATGAATGTCACGAAGACAAATGAGGTTCATTACGTTTATTCAGCCAAGTTCTTTTGTACTTAATTACAAAAACATCAAAAAGGACGTTTTTGTTTTGTATTTTAATTTTAACTTTCTCGAAAAAAGGAATTGCGGTTGTAAGCGTGCGCTTGTAGGTGAAGTAGATTCAAGTCCACTTTGAAATCAAACGCTTAACCACTAAACTCAGCCGAAGAAAAAATGTGTTTTTTCTTTAAGCTTCTGGTTTTGGATAACCTAGAACTATCCAAAAACAAGAACATAAACTTCTTTATCGTTTAAAGGAAATTGTAGGAAATATCAGTCAAAACGGCGTTGGGAAAGGTTGACGTAATCAACAGTCGGACCAAGAGCATTAGGCTTTAATTGTAATGATAATAGTAACAATAATAATAACAATATTAATAATAATGATAATAATAATAATAATAATAATAATAATAATAGAAACAAAAATAATAATAATTTATAATTATAACAAACCTGACGTTGTCGTCTTTGAAAAGCAGTCAAGGTCATGGACCATCATTGACATCGCCTGTCCATTCGACACAAGGGTAAATAGTAAGGAGAGAGAAAAAGTTGAGTATTATCAAGACTTTAAGAGGGAGATTTATCGACTTCGGAATAGGAATATTGAAATGAAGTATATAAAGCTTCCGGTTGCAAAAAATGATTAACCGAATTTTTCATGGTTTTTAAAGGCAAGGTTTAGATCAGGTTCAGCTATCGAGGCGTTTGGCTTCGGAGGGCGCTTCACAAACATCAAAGTAACAGCAGTCGGCGAAGACAAAGAAAACATGGTTGGCCTGTGTGGAAACTGGAACGGAAACCGTGGAGATGACATGGAAGGCAAATCTTTGTATCAATGGGGTTTCTCTTACAAGTACGTAGACTGTGTTTCTCTTGCGTAACGGCAGAATGTTAAACCTTTTTGTCGAGTATGATAATGAAGTTAAGTAGAAAATTGTGTTGGACAGAATACATGTTTTCAGGGGAAAAAAGGTTATTTGCTTTGTAACCAATTGATTTTATTTTAGCGAAAAGCACTTTCAGTTTGTCAAAAGAAAAGAGTTTTTTTGTTTTATTTTTAAAAAAAAAGTAAAACGACGAGACCAGTAAAGTTAATAGAAATCCTTATTTGTAGTTACCAAATTTATAATCTTTAGTACTATATATTAAGTACTCACTTTTTATTTATTTTATTTGTAAAAATACTGTTTTTGTTATTGTTTTCTTGTAGGGCCATACTGAAAATCGCTATACGAGTTGGCTCCCACATAAACGTTTTTAATATTATTCTTATTATCATAAGTATTATTATATTTGTAATTATTGTTTTTATTATCATTTTTTGTTATTGTTATACTATTGTAAATATAACTAGCATTATCACAGTTTTAACTCCACTAGCCACATAGTTTACCTTCTCTAACAGAACGGAGAGAATCAAAAGATAACTTACTACTTGGTGTAAACTTCTGTTTATAGGGTTCCTTATCACCAGAGTTTGTTTCGAAAGCTACCTCCCAAACATGCACCAGCGCCCGATGAGAAATTCGAATGCGAATGTAAACATGCCTGGGGGGTTTCGTGGGAAGAATGCGACGTCAGACCCGCAGGAGAGGGACTGGAAGCAGGTAAACATACCTCTGAGAAACAAACATCAAAAACAGTAAAAAGAAAATACGTGGAAGCAAAAGTCTTACCTTAATCTTAATCTGTATTGTCGTGGTTAAAATTAAAATGCGTTGACGATGCTTTAGTAGAATTACTTTTGATAAGATGGATCCTCGCCAGCAATGATAGGTCTTTGGTGCTTAATACATCTATATATTTATCAACGGAATCTAGGACAATTGAGCGTAAACAAGGTAGTTATAGGTATTGTTAAATGAAGTTCGTGCAGAATGTACGTTTGTTAACAA
>JAOBRD020671433.1:0-14879 GCA_027575215.2 Hydrozoanthus sils
TACTTTTGAAAAGGAATCTCAGATTTTATAACGATTTGTTACAATTCCGCAGTGTGCCCCCAATAATTTTTTGCTTCCGCCACCGATGTCTAGTTGGTTCAAAGAATTTACATACACTCGGCACAGTTGGGACTGATTTGTTAATGAAATTCGTAAAATCTAGCAATACATGCTTTTTTTTGTAAGACTAGTAAATTTTGCCCAGGCTCATTGTTCTTAAATATTTGTTCTTATTTCGATGTGTGTTTAATCGAAGAAACATTAAGCCTAAGGTATTGCAATACATGTATTGGAAAACGAATTTGATCAATTCATCCTTGCGGATCATTTTACCGTGGAGTTCCAGTGGTTATAAACTGCGAATCACTTTTATTCATTCTGTGATGTTAAGTCAGTATACAGATCGAGTTTGCTCAAGTTTGAAGAAAATTAGCTATCGCGCCCGAGCCTCAGCTTGTTCTTAAATTGATCTTAAATTTTGGGCAATCTGAGCTTCGTTCTTATAAAATTGTTCCTATAAAAAAAACGAGTATTGCTTTCGCGAGACCCGAAGAAACCTTTTGTCTGTAAGCTGGAATGTATATAATATTTTTGAAAACAATTATTGGCAATTAGTAGCACACGATGATGTGTAATGAGTAGTTCTGTCTTAAACCTTGCATGTTTCTGCAGCCCTCGATGCTCACAGAATCGCACATACAATTGCTTGATGACTTGGCAAATAGACAGTTGGGAACATTGCTCGGCATAGCTTTGGCATCTCTTCAGTTTTGTTTTCAACATTTCACATCACATGCTATACTGAAAATTTTGATGGAGTATATTTCGGTTTGACTGAACTCGAGACTTTTTCGAAGTGATTGTATATCTTTGATGATATTATCAAGTCTTGTGTAAAAATTCGGCAAAAACCGAAAAAAAAAGATTTCGTGGTAGATTCTTCAATGCTTAAAAGCTCTTTAACCAAACCTAGAGAGCACATGTTAACCTCTGGTTTGAGTTCTTTATCAATTTTCTCAGAGCGTTTCGAGCGAGTGCCTCCCGCCATTGTTAATATATTCGTATATAAGTAACTGGAAAGTTGCTACAGTGCTTTAGTAAAGTAAAAGGAGGGAAACGGAAAAAGAAAAAAAGTTAAAAGCCTTTAAAAAGTATGATTTTGGTGAAACGTCCCCTTCAAACAATTTGAATTTTGTTAGAAGTATGTATAGGTTCTTGTACCTTGTTATTTTTACACAGCATAATCAACGGTTACGCAAAAAATTGCAACCTGTACATTTACCCACAATTCCTATCACACAAACGACAAAAATTGCCCATAAAAACGTATATGGTGAATCTGTAAACCGCGCAGTGTTAGTTAAGTACAGGGAAGAGTTTTGCCAATTGTGGCCTCCTCCGATCATATTTTAGTGGTGCTAAGTTTGTAAGGGATTGTGATAAAATGTACTGCAGCCATCTTTTTTGGAGTGGTCGATTGCTACTTTTTTGCGATAGATTATAATTCTGTTCTTTTTATGCAGCTACCAGCTATTGTGAATCTGAACGTTGGCGGCCATTTCTTCACCACACGCCTTTCTACACTTCTGAAAGATTCAAACTCCATGCTAGCCGCCATGTTTAGCGGCAGGTTCGAGATGGAATCTGATCAGGATGGGAGATACTTTATTGACCGTGATGGCACGTGCTTCTGTCACGTGCTCAATTACCTTCGTGACTCGACTCAGCTCCCCCCATCCTCTGTCGCAATGCAAGTCTACCGCGAGGCGCAGTATTATAGAATCGAGGGCCTGGTACAGACGTTAGAATCTTACCCGTCAGTATTGCCGGTTGGAAAAGTGGAAGAACAGAAATCAATAATTGGAAAGAATTATTATATTTGGAAAAACACGGTAATGGAAATCGTGCAGCGAAAATACAGTGACGTTTTGAAATATAGTCTCGGCCAAGATTGCGTCATTACGGCCGTGCGCTATTTGTCAAAGCGCGATTTTCGAAACGCTTCCAGTCTTTGTAGAAGTTTCAGCCCGGATTTCGATGGCGAGGATTGTTTCCCGAAGCACAATTTTTTCTCTGCAGACGAAGGAGGAGGTAGACTTGGCTTTTACATTGGCCAATCGATCTCCCCAGTTGACTTTGTTCTGTCCGACGACCAAATTTCAGATTCCCGGATGTTTACGTCAGTGCTGGAAAAGGACCTGCGCCATGAAGGATTTTGTGTTAGCGGAAGGTCGTCCTACACGTGGAAATGTTCCCGATGTGACGTCATGGGCTTTCTGCATCAAGTGGCTTTCAAATGGCCATTAGGACATGTCCACGATGTGGACCGCAAACTGATAAACTGCTAGTTCAAATAATTGGGTTTTGGGAATTTACATTGGTGCTTCCATACAGATAATTGAAGCTTACATTGTCTTGATGCCACTTAATTAAGTTAATGCTGAAGTACCGTAAAATCCCACTTTAAACCCCCCCCTGGATTAAACTTCCCGTTTATTGTGACGCACAATAAATTCAATGTAAATGTACCCCAAAATGTAATAGTGTGTTAGCTTTAATTCGTTTTTCTCAGATAAGTTTATTCTCGTCGTTCCGAAACATTTTTTATTCCGCTTATTAGCCCCCCTCCCTGATATAAGTCCCTCCGTTTACAAGCCCTTCCAAAACCGCTTATGAAGTTATGTAAACCCAGGACTTTAAAGTGGGATTTTACGGTAGCTATTTTAGTGTTGACATGACACGAAAACTAGGAATTTGGTCATTTCAACAAGAAACGGGCCAAACATTAGAAGTCTTGTAGGGACTACACCTCTCAACCTCATTTCACTCCAAAAGCATTTGGCAACATCCAAATTCTAAAATGATTAGTTTTGAGAGTATAAAAGTTGATTTTCCAGCCCAAGCTCTGAGACGATCAACCGCGATTTTCTCTCAAACTAACCATAGATCTGTTATAGAAATACGTTTTAAGAATTTACAAACTGATCTTCGGGCACCTTTTAGCTTTTAGCAATGGAACGGTTCAGACAAACAGTAACGAGAGGCATCGAGGTTCGATTGTTCAAATGAATGTGAATTATTTGTGCATTGTCGAAAAGTAAGGCTCAGAATTTTGCATATTTAAAATACCTGCTTTCGTTAGTACCATGTATATATTTAGTTTGGATTTATATCAGGGCTTAACAAGCAAACTACATTATTTGTAGAAAAGTTTCAAACCAAAAATTTGTCTAAAAATAAAACTTTACCAATATTTTGATTGTTCGAATTTTGTTATTGTACGGTGTAACACTTTATTGTATTTTCCTTCATAATCCGTTCACTTATATCGTAAGATTAAAGTTAAATATTATCTTTTGAACTCGAAAAACGTTGCCCACATATAACGAACACAGAAGGTTTCTGTTTGATAGATGTCCACTGAAAATGACTGTAAATTGCAGTCATCCAATTTCCAGCCCGGCCAGGGGCACTAACTAGCGGTAGTCCTCGAGTTACTCGTCTTCAAACTAGCTTAACGCAACTTGATGGATGAATCCTAACTATGAAGAATTAATCGAAAAATTAATAGGCGTCCCGGGAGGTTTACTTGGCACCTGAGAGAATGTTCTTGATAATGACAAAGAAAATTGTGACTGGCCTTGGGCCGGAAACAAGGTTGGCAAAATCATATTAGCACTGCAATTAATTTAAATAGAAAAATTAACAAAATGTTCAATGGCACTCAAGTCTAGAGTTCTCTAGTGAGTGTTAACAACCGTTTTTTCCTCAGTGGTTATGTTAGAATTGTTAAAATGACAAGCAGCAGTTCAGTGGAAAATGACCAATAAAACTACTCCAGCAATTTCGAACAGGGACTGTTTCTTTGTCAACTTCTTCAGTGATCAGCGCTTTTATAATGAATATTAACTATACACAAGTTTTTTGTGATTCGATTGCCATGGGAACTTTCCACAGTTCTGACGTGTTTCATGAAAGCAGCCACAACCACAGGTTGCCCAAGTTTATAATGCGAAGATCGTGCTTGTTTTTTTATAAGACTCAGTATAGAGGTTTTGATAATCGTATTGAAATCACAGAAATTCAGATTTAAGGGTAATAACTTAGTTCTTTCGCCTCGCCTCTGCTGTTATTTTCATTTTGCATTTCGAAAGCGAATCTCGCTCCGCGCCTCGTAGTTACTAAAATTTAAGCGGGTTTCAGTATGACATCATTCTTTACATTTGCTTCATTAGTATAAATCAAACCTCAACATTGAGACAAAATGAGTCCCGAATTCTATAAAGTATAGCACAGCGAATAACCATTGAAAGTTTTAGCTCGATACACGGAATACTTTGAGAGAAACGCGGCTTCCAAAGTTGTTAAATTACAAAGACTGTATGCTTACAGCCCGTGAGCGTTATTTTAGGTTTTCCTAAATTTCTCAAAAACGATAGCTCAGTTGCAAGTGATATCTAAAATGAGTTCACCAAAGGGGATGTCCAGGCAAATTATAAAGAAGTCCGAAACTTGACAGTTGTCCAAGAGTATTTGATTTTCTCAGCTCAAGTATTAGCCCTTAGAACTGTTGGCGAAATCGAAAGACTGTGAATATCTGGGCTGCCTATGATCTAGTTAGGCAAGCCTGTGCTTGTTCGTCTCACGCCCCCGTAGGCTTTCTTTGTACGTGACGTCATAATTTCTACTACTCGGTTTCCAGCCAATCAGCAACTCGGGCTGCAATCCTTATACTTTCAACGGTCTATTCGTTTGAACCATAACAAAGGAGCGGGAATATGGCGAACGGATCTCGGCAATTTTGCATTTTTGCCAGTGAAATTGCCAGTGCAATAGGAAAGCACGAATATCAACCTCGCAGCGAAACGTTTTGCAAGTTGTGGCGAAGAAATCACGAGCAATCTTTCTGTTTTGTTCACGCCGTCGTGTTAGAGAAAGAGGTGTCGCAGATTATTTTGAGCAGCGAATCTTTTTCTCGCCTCAAAATCTCTGTGCAGAAACAATGTTGGTTTGTCGATACTTTGAGAACGATTGTTTTGGATTGCGTGTATCGAAGTGTCTACAAGGAAATTCTAAAACTAGTTGATTTTAGAGTGTTCGACGCAGCAAGAGAGAATCGAATTCTCGCGGAATCGAATGTAAAAACAAATATCGTCGAACACATGAGTACTCAAATTGAATGGCTGTGCAACGACGAAACTAGAACTATTGAAGAAGCAGTTGAAGAAATTTGCAAGAAAACCGGAGTCCAAGATGCAGCGACTCAGAAAGCTTTAGAGTCGAAACTAACTAAAGATCGTGGAACGAAACTTGAAAAAAAAGCGGTGCAAACATTTGGAGATAGCAAAGGAGTTGAAATCAAACCCGTTGCCGCGCCAAAACTTTACTACAAGAGCATGAAACTTAATGGGGTTGAGTGGAGAGTTTGTGGCAAAATTGATGCACAAATGGGAGATCACATCATTGAGGTCAAAAACCGAAAGAAACGTTTTATGCATCCAATGTATGATTATATTCAACTCCAAACGTACTTGTTTCTTTGTGACAAAAAGAAAGGCATCTTACTTGAACGTCTTCAGGGTAACAACAGGGAAACGCCTTATCCGTTTGATGAAAAGTTCTGGAAAGAAAAAGTTACGCCAGAACTTATGAAATTTGTGCTCGAACTTTCGCATTATATCGAGATGGGAAAACAAATGCTTCATGGACAAAGCGAAATTTTATCTTCTGCGAGAAAACGAAATGTCGAAAGCGAAAAGGAAGATGAGGAACAAAGTCAAGAGAGGTCACCGCGAAAGATATTGGCATCTGAATTTTTAGCTGGTTTAAGCAGTAAACAAGCAGTGCAAGAAGTAAAGGGAGACAGCGAGGCCAACAAACGTAGTTGCCCAGCAACAGGTGATCGCAGTGATATAGAAGTATCAGAAGATGAAAGAAAATGCATAGCCCATTGTACATGCGAGACAAAACTCCTGCCTAGTTCTTCAAAAGAACTAGGAATTGTCGCAGAACAAGAGTCGGAAACTTTATCCAGATGCCAAAGTTTGCAAATTTTTGAAACTAAACAGGAGGAGCACAAGTCACTTATTACAGAGCCGCCACGTGCAGTATCGCCACGTACTGGAAAAACCTATGTCGCCAGTCTATTAGACAGACCTGTGTGAACATTTTAATGTTAAAACATTTCAGTCCGAGTTTTATAGGTAAATTCTCAATATACTTTTGTAAATTTGGAAGAATTTACTTTCATCTTTAGTATCTTCAGTTTTTGTTTTCTTGGTGTTTGATAAGAAGATTATTTTTACACTTACAATTTCTTAAACTGAGATGAATTACATGGCAGTCAACTCAATGTCGCTGTAGTAATATAGTTAATTTGTAAGAAAAGTGATAAGTGGAATTAATGTGCCATCAAAACAGTTGACCAATTATTGATTCCAGAAATCTAAATCAAAAGAACAATAGATTGCCTTGAAAGAGGGTTTTAAATTTAGTAACAAATAATTCTTGAAAGAAAAACCCTAGAAGTATTTTTCGAATGGCTGTATTAGGTATTACCTTGTCAGTTACATAAATGCTATATTTAAAATTTAACAAGATTTAATAACATCCTGTACCATTTTGTATGGAGCTGTTTTGCCTATGGCTGAAAGTAATTGTATTAATATATACTTGTTAGGTAAAAAAAAAGAACATACAAAAGAAGTTTGTGTATTTTTTATAATTCAGCACTAATTTTGTCAACAAAATTGTGGTGGTAAAAGGGCATCACTTTATCAATTTGACCAATAGTTTTTGCCTTGTATATCACAATGAAGAATTATAAGGTTTTAACTAGCATTTAGTGGGTTTTATTACATAAAATTTTATCTATTTTATGAGCATGTAAAAGCATAAATGATGCTTCAAACCATTTTCATTAATTAATATTATTTATTATATTTATCCTGTTGAGCAGGTTTTGCATAGTAGATTAAGATCATACTGGCCATATTTTGTTTGGTAAAGTTGAAAATGACTAAAAAAATCAGGAAAATGAAATAAAGCTTTTTTTCTCCACACTAGAAATGGATAGAATATCTGTATTGATTTATATTGAGTGGCATAACTAGGTTATTTCACTACTGTTCCTTCTGTTATAATGTGATTCAACAGTATTATTATTGAACAGTCTACATACAACGCTATAAAGAAAAAAAGTCAAAGGAGATTTTAGACCAAATTTTTTGGTCAGTCACTTGATCTGGATTGGTTAAACAAAGAGAGTGGCCAACAGTAGTGATGCAGGAAAAAGGTTATTATGACAAAAATATTGTACTACTTGCATTGTCTTTAAGGAAATGAAATAAATACTTTAAACAGGGTTCATACGGGGCCCTGGAAATCCTGGAAAATTTTTGAATCCCTGGAAAAGTCCTGGAAATATTTTATCAAGCCCTGGAAAATATCATAGAACTTTTTCATAAAAAGATAGATTCGGCAAATGTATTTTTTTTTTCATTTCAAGGAAAAGTCAATATTTTAGACTTAGTTTTTACATGTCGGTATTACATTAAGTTCAATAAATATGAATTTTCATGACCTTAACTATCATTCCGTGTTTAAAGAACCCTAGAAAAGCCCTGGAAAAATGGAAAAACAGCCCTGGAAAACCCTGGATTTTTTAAATTCTAAAGGTGCACCCTGTTTAAAGGCTGTGGAAATGGACAAGCATATTTCAACCGCTTTTTTTTACCTTAGCAGGATATCTTTAAAATAGTAACATGGTTTACTTTGATTTGATCAATATTTAGAAAAAAAACACTCTTGGGAGTAGAAATTTAATAACGTGAAGGAAGACTAAATTTAAGAATATTTCAAAACTTTCTAAATCAATCTTTTTACTGAAAATAATCAGGAAAATTAATGAATATGTGTTAAATATAATGAAAATAACAAGGGTGCAAAAATGTAATTAGGGGTGTTTCATCTTGTCAACAACAATAAACAAAACGGAAATAATGGACCTTTGCGCATCACTGCCTTTCTTGGTGTATTGTTTACCCAATTCAGAGACTGACATAAACAGAGGATTAGGTCCATAAAATTTGCAGGTTAAATTATTTTGTACAGTAGACCTATTCTATACACATACATATATTATTGTTAGTATTATTATTACATATTTCACAACTACTACTAACCCATTCTCACAAGAAATAAGTTTCTAGGAATATTTATTGTTCTGTATGTTCTATGTAACAACCTGTAGCAATTTAGTCAGTATTTTATTTCTTTAAGTGATGCCATTGAAAACAAAGAGCTAATGATTAGATGAAGATGAAAAAAATGTCAATACAATTCACGAGCCTCACTAATTATTGTTACCTTAATTTCAACCCAGTAGTATTCAATATATTATTATAATAAAAACAAAAGACTGAAAATACCAAAAAAAAAATTAGTCTTCAATCGATCTCCATGTAATTATATTGAGCTGGGTATTTAATTTGTACATTTACCGAGTTTTTCATATTATCAATCTTTGGGGTTAAAAATCTGTGATTGCTACAAGTTAAGCAATTATAAGTGTTATGTTGGGAAAAGAAAAAAAATCATAAATTGTCTTTAAAAAGCCTATAAGAAATGCAGCCATATTTTCATCAATACAACTAAATAAGTAAAACTTGCACATATTAAATCATTAAATTACAATTTAGCCCTATCTTATACTGGAAGACTAGCAGGGGACTGAGGCAAATCTGGTACCCTTTCAACTTCAATTTCACACAGCTTTTCTGATTCGAGAGATGCTGGTCCTTGCATGAATACATTATTTCTGCATGAATTGATTTTTTTTTCATTTTTTGAAGTAAATCAATTTTTTTACTGACTTACACATTAATTTTGAGAATAAATTTCAACTTGAAAATACTGCTCACTTATCGAATTTTGAAAAATATGAGTCAATTTCAAAATTTTGAGCTAAAAATGACATCTATCACAGTACCAAGTTTGAATTAAACACATAAAGCAAAACTGAAGTTAAGGAGGGTTTGCAGAACCCCCATCCCTCTGGGACTGGCCAGCTGCAAAAAGACTGCACAATAGGTTTAAACTTAATTAACTAATGATTAGTGCGATACTGCCCTTACACTCAATTTGTAGACTAGTTCGTTATAAATATTATCATTTAATATACAATTCTTCAGTAATTAAAAGAAGATTCTTAAAAACTGTAGTATAAAAAAGATTAGGGATAAAAAACCCAGTTTGAATTAAGTCCCAGCACAATGGGGGTGTGATTGCTTTAGGGATTAAAAGGGATGGTCTTTGTAACATTTAAATGTTGGAGGTAAAATTTTATTGTACAAAATGGTCTACGCGTATACACATCCTTATTAAAAACATGATTTGAATAATATTTTGTAAATCAGTGCATTTACTTACCTATAAAAGTTTGAAGAACAAGAAAGGTTTTGTACACAGGCATTCTTGCAGCCCTAAAATTCCAAAAAGTCTCTAAATATTTCCCCGTGCCTTAAAATGCCCTACTATTTTAACCTTTTTTTTTTTATTTCTCCCGAAAAAGCCCTACTTTTCTCCTCTTTTGTGCTTGTTGAGTGCAAATTGGCCCTATTGGAAGTGCTTGACACGGAATCTGTAAATGCGACTTCTTTGTGGACTAATGAATTGGAAGCAATAGAGGATTCCTCAACTTGTCTCTAGAGGCCGAGCAACTTTTAATTATGATAGTAATCCAAACTGCTGTTCCCAATGATAGATCTTGAGGGAACAAAACTGTTCATTTATAGTTTGGTATGACCATGTACTGAAATGTTCAAGCTTCAGAGTCATAGCATACAGCACTGTTGACATATTTGTCACTGGCTGATTTGTCATGACCATATCTGTATTTGTAAATATATAATTAATAAATATTTTTACAATCTATTATTATCCGTAATACTGGTCAGAAAGTGTCATTTATTCGGCATTGCTATTATGAAAACATATATGGTCCTGAATTAGCAGCCAATGAATGACAATATGTCTATTACTTTATTTGTTGTTAGAATTTTGTTTTCTAGTGTGGGAAAGCTTGATGCACGTAAAGTACTGACAATCATGCCTCACGGAAAGACGAAATTTCGAAAGTAATGATAGGATATAGTAATGGACATTCTATTGGGCAATGGCTGAAGGAAGATAAATCTCCAGTAACATGCACAGTGTGCAGTACATCGTTTAAATGTGACAACTCGGACCTCAAGCAAGTTTTATCCCATGCTGATGGAAAAAGGCATAAAAGAAAGGCTGACAAGTGATTTTTCCATGTCAGAAAATCCAGGGTCAATTGTATTGCAAAGCAGGAGTCACAATGATCAAGTTACTGTTGCAGGAGCTGCATGGTGCATGAAAGTAACAACAAGCAAATACAACTATAACAGTTGTGTACCAGAACTGTTCTGCTTTATGTTTCCTTGCACTTACATCTGGGATTTTATTCTGAGCTGCAGCAAAGCTTCATATGTAATATCAGATGGCTTGGGGCCATATTTTCAAGAATTGTTATGCCAAATGCTAAGGAAGGAAGGAAGGTTACCCATATACACTTCAGTTTGACTATTCAAAACCAAAAGCAACTGGACTTGTTGGTCAGGTATTGGTTGGAGGAGAAGTTGTGACACTATTTCTGCAAGCTCTGATGTTTGTTAATGCAAAAGGCAAAGATGTAGCCGATTCAAAAATTACAACCATGGAAGAGAACCAGTTGAATAGAAAGAAATAACAGTGCCTTAGCATGGGTTCAGATGGTCCTAACGTGAATAAGACGATTTGGAAGCAGTTGAATGATCATTATAAGAGTTTGGGTTTTCCTGGTCTAATGGAGTGTATGGCATGTAAATATTCATAACGTTCATGACTTCAAGTATGGACTGTCTGAGAATGGTCAGTTGGCTGAGCAATTGGCAATTGATTTGTTCTATTTGTTCAAAGCACATCCACCACACAAAGAGGATTATTTCAAGATGCAGACTGAATTTGGCTTTGACAAACGGCTATTTATCCGCCATGTTAGCTGCAGATGGTTGACACTGATTTCAGCATTGACCAGGATAGTTGACAGCTGAGAGCCAATCTGTTCGTATTTTCTGAAGGAGCTTCCAAAGGTGGCTATAAAAAAAAGAAGAGAAAGAGAATTTGCAAGGCCCAACAAGGGAAGGATGCCCTCAAACAGATGCAGTTCCTTATTAGTGTTAAGCTCGTATTTGACGTGATACTCTGAACTTTCCAGCGTCAGGAGTCACTCATCCATATACTCCATGACGAGTGTGTTCAGCTCATAAGAAAGCTCATGCTTAGGTTCTTAAAACCCGACGTTGTTGACGGCAGCTCTAAGAAACTAGCACAGGTAGATGTTCAGAATGTTGACAATCAGCTGAATAGAAATCAGGGAGGAAACACAAGGGACGCTATCCACTCTCCAGGCTTATCAGCAAAGATTCCTTTGCTCGGAATGAGGGCATTCCTTTAGAGTACCTGCAAGTACGTGCTGACTCGGCTTCTTACAAAAGATACATTGGCAATCCTCCACCCCAAGATGCAGAGGATGTCATCCGGTGAACTCCGTGTAAGAAGAATAGCACAGAAGCTGGGACAAGTTATCAAGGAGATTCAAATCCAATCGAAAGTTGATGAATGGAAAGTATACCAGCTTCAAGATATTCCAGAAGATTGGTACAAGACCGATGAAGGTGGGAATATTCCGACTAGTACTGACCATTACTGGGGCAAAGTCTTGAAAATGAAGACCCTCTCAGGAACTAAGATGTTTTCAGATCTGAAGAAGCTCGTTAAGGCTGTGCTTACTCTCTCTCTCTCTCATGGTAATGCTGACGTCAAAAGAAGCCTCTCAGCCAACAAACAGGCAATTTGAATAAGTAGAGCACTGCTGACTCCAGAGTCCTGAATGGCAGCAGGCAAGTGAAAGATGCAGTGGCAGCTGAAGATGGAGAAAGTTCATACTATGAACTTCAACAGAGAAGTGATATCAACTACGAGAAGAGCTCATGATAGATGTAGACAGAGATTGGAAGAGAGACAGAAGGAACAAGTGCAAAAGGTTGACAAGACCAAGAAAGACGAAGCTGAAAAGCAGAAGCAGATTGATGCAGAAAAGAAATTTAAATAACGGAAACGGAGACTTAAAGAGATCGAAGCAGATTTGAACGAGTGTAACAAGAACCAATCAAAACTCAGAGCTGCTGAAGCACTGTTGAGTGAAACCAACCAAAGACTGGCTGACGCTGTCAATTTCAGAGATTTAAAAAAAGTGACTTATGCGCAAGGTTTGTTTGAGGTTGCTCAGGAAGAAATGGAAATCTGGCAGAAAATACGAGCAGCAGTTGACAGCATTCACGAAAATGATTGATAATGCAAATCTTTAAGTTAAACATTATGCCGACTTTTCACTTGATGGTTTAACGTGAAACAAAATGTTGTGTCGCCTATGAAGTGTTCATCTTTTTAATTCAATATATGTTTATAGTTACTAAGGTCTGATGATTCGTCTTTGGACTCTTGACCACAGTTAATGCTTTGTTATGATGAAAGAATCATTCGTTCACATTATATTTCCAGTACCCACCAAGGTAACGAGTTTTGTTCTTCTATCATGCTTGAAAACTATCGAAGTTTTTGATATAATTAAATATGCATTGTCAAGTGTATTTTACTTAGACTTATTTATGCATTGCAATGGGATGCGGACACCCTCCATTAGCCAGGGCAGATGTCCTGAAAATTACCATTGTTGTTTGTATGAACTGAGATTGCTGTCTTCCTACATTGAGTAAACTGTTTAATTTTTGGTGACGATGGTGCCAGTGGCAGTAGATCTCTAAATTTAATTCCATGTCAAGCATTTTCGAGAAGGGAATTGCTGTCTCTTTCCAATCTTGTGAGTATAGTTTTCTGCGAGTATTTTTGGTAGAAAGGTAAGAAGAATTATATTTTGTCTTGAAAAAGCCTTAAAATTGCCCTACATTTTTGGACTTTACCCTTAAAATTACCTATTTTTCTGAGAAAATTGCCCTATATTTATCCCTACTTTTTGGCACAAGCTGGCCAGAATGTCTGTGTACGGTATCTTTTAAGGGTTATGATCAGGTTGCTTAATCAAGCCTTGTCCATTCCGGTACCTTCCAGGAGTATAAATCTTCTAATTGAAGTTTGACTGTTAACTTTTCCATATTACAGTGTTTTACTGTGCTTCCAGTATTTTAGGATTGTTGATGGCAAACAAATTTTGAGTTTTCAAGTTTTTTGGAATTTAAGTTTTTGATATGGAAAGTGAAAAATCAAAATCGCGTTCCATAATGGAAAGTGGAGTGAAATGTTAGTGTTAAGCCCTGCAAAAAGAATTTTCTAACAAGTTCCCTCCCTTTTTTTCTGTTTTCCCTTGTAACCCTTAAGTTTCTCCCTCAAATTATTGATATTGTCATTGCAGAGTAATTAAATTACGTTTGTTTGTTTCTACTGTGTATATCTGTCTTCATTGGCCCTCAGTGGCTCTCTCTCACTTTGCGACAACTGTTTTTTTCTGTCAAGGAACTCCCTTAACTTGGTTGGGTAGTCAGTCATCACTCCTGCCACGCCCAACCCATCAAAAGCATATTCAAACTCATCATCGCGGTTTATCACCCACAGAAATGTCTGCAATTCAAAAAAAGTTGCAAACATAATAATTATTATTTTCATCTTTAACTACACAAAGTTCATATATTTCTGAAAGAAAAAGTCCAAAAAATGGAACCTACAAAGGGGTTCTGGCGACAGGCAACACAGTCTTACTTGTAAATTGAACAACAGACAATTTGCGGCAGCAACAAAATGCGACAGCAACATTTTACACTAGAAAAAGATGCAATAAAAAGACCAAAAAATGTGGGACAAGTGACATCTGAGCACTAATTGTAGACCCCAAAAATGGTCCTTCGAGCCGGATTCAAACCAGTGATGGAAATGTTAGTTCTACAGACCTCTGCTCTACCAACTAAGCTATTGAAGGGCTAGATGAATACAAAAAATAATTTTTAGTTACATTATTATCATAATTTGTTGTGAGGATCCTTTTTTTTATCTCTTATAAAACAAGGTATTTCTTGTATACAGGTAATGACAGTTGAGATTGGCCTAATTTTGTCAGCAATACCAACCTGTATCCCTCTTCGCTCCAAATGTTTAAACAGAATTGGACTGATCATCAACCTAAAATTTTAAAAATCTTGAGGGTTGAGTCTAGTTTCACAGTGACAAAACTAACTTTCTTTATTTCTACAAAATTAAGCCTATAATTTTGCACAAACCATGGGTGCTATATATAACTACTGTACATCAAAATTCAAGTTTTCTGGTGGTCACTGATATGAACAGATTACAAAACTTGCAACTCCTGAGGGCAGTACCATATTTGCTCATTTATTTATATATATAGAAGCAAATATGGTACTGGCTCCAGGAGTTGCAAGTTTCATAGTGAGTATTATAAAAACCAGCCCCAACTGGGGATCCAAAATCATTACTTTTTTAAAAGTTTATTATTTTAGTTTTTGCTGGTGTGTTAGTCTCAAAAGCTCAACTTAAACTCGGGTAAATACATATGTACAATACTTTGGGGTAAAAAGATAGGAATGCTTGTTGAGAAACATGAAAAAAAAATTAATATCTTAGCAAATACCAAGGCATGAAAAGTTTTGACCCTTAAAACTACTTCAGAGCATTGACTGTGAAAATGCAAAAAGAAACATGTTTGCTTTGTTCTTGCAGCTCTAAAAAATACAACAAGAACTCCTACAGTATCATACCAATAGAGAGCATAGCCCACCCCCGCCCCC
>JAOBRD020671539.1:0-17989 GCA_027575215.2 Hydrozoanthus sils
TTGAAATTCTAATTTTGCGTGAACGTGATAGACATTTGGAATATTGCGTGAAACGTGAAATTACCAAACAATTTCACATGATTCGTGAATTACAAGTGGTATAGGGTACCCTCCCTCTCTCTTTATATATAGGTAGAATTTTTCTAGAACATTCTAGGTTTTGAGTTTGATGTATTCAGAGAACAAGCATTATTGTATCATGTAAACTAATAATTGCGTAGCCCACACTAAAGAGTGCAGTTGCGTGTCGTTGCATAAAACAATTGAAAAGCCAAAGGCATTGAAGAGCAACCCAGCAGACTCTCCAGTTATACTAGTTAGTCTCTGATTGCCGTCCAATGGTGTGTGACTCTCGCTTTGAAATAGTGACTGAGGGCCTGTTCACACGCAGGCGGGTAACACCTGCCAAGCCGGGTTAGGGGAACTAACTCGCCTGTTCATATACAAACTGCTGTTGCCCGGTCTGCATGCCGAGTAATCCTGCCAAGCACAAGCTATATTTTGAACCCACCAATTATGCAAAGCGGGTTACCCCAGCTCCTAGATGTAAACAGGCCCCGAGCTAAATGTACGGAGAGCCGTGCATCTGGCGTTGGGGCCGAGGAAGACACTGAAATTTCAAAACAGGACGGACCTTTATCAAATGTGTGTTTTGACGTACTATAAACAAAAAACTATTGCTGCATGTAAATAGAGTCAAGCAACAAAACTGAAGTTGTCGAAATCAACGCGCTTAGAAAATTCCCGCACAATGATATTAAAGCAAATTTGTCTTCACAACGCGCGAACTCCGAGTAAAAAGGGTAACTAAGAAATGTGTATGTTAGCCTGCGAGCTGGCTCGTTTAATTTTGGGGAAAGCCGGCTAGCAGGCTATGTGTACGCAGATGAGTAGAACGAATTGTAAAATCAATTGAACGTTGATAAACTGAAAGACCATTAGGGCAGTTGCCAGTTTTTCGAAACCAGAAGCTTCGTACGTGTATGATATAAAGCCATGCACCCATACCGATATTATGGCCCAAAGGTAACCGTGGGGTAGAGGACTTATAGAAAGGCTTCGAAAGCTGGGACAATGGCAGAATTTGAGAGGCCAGTACCCACTTCCCAAGGTCGGGCCAAAAAATTAAGCAAGTTGCGAGCAATATATCTAAATCAAGACAACATTAAGACACAATGTATGATGGTTGCTTTTACTTAATCATGTTCAGAGCAAGTATTCATCATTTTTTAACCATCTCCGACGATCTGTCCGTTGATCGACTCCATATAAAATATGAGAAATTTAAAAATATCTACAGCTTCATTGTTATGTAAATGTCACGGCATATAGTATATAAACGTGATTACAATAAAACTCTGGCTTTTCGTAATACCCACAAGGTACATTAAAACCAGCTTAGATGAATTATACCTTCGTCAGGTTTCGCTGAAAGACAACATACCCTTGCAAACTGCTATGAAAACCAAGGCGATCTTGCGATACAAAACCCTCGATGTTTATCTGGTCTTAAGAGTTTCTGAATATTATAATAAAACAGGCATTTTCACCAAGTTATTTTGCTTTTCTACATAACTTTACTCGCTCTAGAATCCTATTTGAAATTTACTATTCAAGCGAGGTTTGATCACTTTGACTGAATAACGTACGACCAGAGCTCAGCTTATGTAGCAATTAACCCATTTAGTCCCAGTTGTCGGTACTTGTATAGAATTTTTTTTAATTAAGCTTGGGAAAATCTTACCGTTTTCATTTTTCACTTTGTTTATTCAATTCTCATTTCCTCAGTACTAGCGAGTTAATTTGTATGTGTTATGTATAAGGAGAAGTTAGATGCCGAAAACCGACAGGGACCAAAAGGGTTAAGAAAAAGTGATTTACGGTCGAGTTTTAAATATGTCACAGTTTTGAAATTACAGAAAAGATCGCAGAACTTTCATATTTTTAGAGCAGGAACATTCAGTTCGGCACAACTGATGGTTTACTAGAGTTTACAGTCGTGAATTTACAAATTCTCGTAACTTACATTAACATTCTTTCTGTAAACAGGTTGGGAGAAACTAGCCTTCTAAGAAATGGTCGAGAAGAACCGTGAACAACACTGATACTTAACTCATTGACTCGATCGCAAACCGCTTACATTCAGCAGTTAAGAGAAAGCATTCCTTAGGCTGTACAACCCAGCGACCAGTCTCGCAACGCCGAGGGTTGAGACAGTTTCAATTGTATTAACAGAAAATTTCGCCTTAGTGACGCAAATATCTGTCGTGATTGTGTTTGCCTTAGCGCCTTGCAAGGCGAAACCCTCTGCTTCGCAAGGGAACAAGCTCCGTTGCTCTCTCCGATGCGCCGGACTTAACCAAATCACAACTTTTAATAGTAAAAACAACCCCAAAGCTAAACAGTTTAACAAGAAGTCTGTTGTACCTAAACAATCAAGTCAACAGCAAAATAACCCTTTTCGAGAATGTCTTGATAGAGCTCCATCAGTTCTTAAATTGAACACAACTCACAAGACATACTGGAACTGGTCGGGGCCAGACTGGCTCAAAGCAGCTCGGTCCTCCCGCTGCGCGCCAAACTTGACTTTCATTTGCACTGACCAAAACCAGTCGTTCTCGTTCAAACCATAATGCAAGAATAACAAACACCACTGAAGCTATTTTTCTCTCAGTCAAGTAGCTCACTGCTTTATAGCAAGACAGTTATAATTGTCATTAAACAGTTTTCCTTTGGTGGTGAAACGTTACAAAAACCTGATGCTTAGTCACAAATTATATTGGGCTCGACGAAAATGTCCCTTGACGTCCTAGAATTTATTTTGCGCTCTTGATTTTTCTTTAAATGATAAATCAGTGCAAAAGCAACTGAGTTAGTCTGCAAATGCGAAATAAACAACCAACACTCTCTCGTAATTAACTGTCTCACTTACTACGACTATCGGTACCATCAGCAAAACTCATGTGAAAATAAAACCAATAAAATTGAAGCAGCTTTTCATATTGCAACAACAAAAAACTACGAAAGAAAATGCCTAGCAAAACGGTCATACATGTAACCATAAGCTAACGGTCTGGTTAAAATTACGGTCAACATTCATTCTAAAGAGATTTTTCTTCATGAAGGTGAACGAGCCAACTCACCTCTATCGGCAACGATTCAGTAGTCTTGATTGCCTTATTTTATAATAAATACCAAGAATTAGCCCAGATGTAATTTTGTT
This sequence comes from Hydrozoanthus sils, assembly GCA_027575215.2. NCBI lineage: Eukaryota > Metazoa > Cnidaria > Anthozoa > Zoantharia > Hydrozoanthidae > Hydrozoanthus > Hydrozoanthus sils. Next base: position 3,224 of record JAOBRD020671539.1, read on the forward strand.
AACAACCTTGACATAGGAATAAAAGAGGATCGCTTATAAATTATATCTTTTTCAATAAAGTAGTGTTGATGCATATTTTAAAGTTTGGAGTAATTTTAAAACCAAGTTTCTTCTTGTAATTGTGACTGTATTCCAAGAAATAAGTCTAGTTTACTCCCTTCCAGATATCTTCGCTTATTCCCAAGTAAAATGTGTCATCGTTAAAACTTCCATTAGGGGGAAAAGCTTCCAGCAAGTCCTAAAAACTGTTCCCATGGATTGCAACTCCAAAAAATACATGGAACCTGTGTCAAACGAGCGTTGCAAGCCTTTGGCCGAATGCGTTTTTAGGAGACCAATGTAGAAGACTTAATGAAGTTGTTCGGCATATTTTGACAATTGCCCCGAACTATTATTCTCCTAACGCAAACTCTTTGCCGCTTGTTTGAAGTTTGGCAATCTGCATTAACACAACACGTCCCTCAATGTCCTATACAACCGTACGATTACTTCCGCGTGTCACATAACAAATTATGAACGATTCTCTAAGCACTCATGTCCCAAATATTAACGCATCATATATTGCCTTGATTTTCCTTCAGGTTATGATATATATCAAAGGCCTGAGTCCCTACTCGGGTGGTGGACTGGAAGCGAACCTCTACCAAGGTACATATTGGAACCATACTGAGAGTTATAGTAGGACCCCGGATGCTGAAGGTGTTGAGGATACTGGTATTGCGCATGCGTCTGACTATACATTTGTGGATACTTATTTGAAGGATAATAAAAACCGCTGTACGGTGACATCGATTGTTCAGACCCACCAATTGGATGACTATTTCTTTCCGCTGGTTGAGTTGGCGCCGTTAAACTTTCCACAGAAAATGATTTCGACATTGATGGGGAAGAATAAGAGCCCTGATTAGGAAGGAGCTGGTTTGCAGGACTCGGAAAAGGACTCTTGTTGGTTGGCCCTCCAGAAAATGGACCTATACCACGAGGGGATAGCTCGGACGGCGAGTGTACTGACCCTTCATGGTTGTTTCGTGGCGTGAAACCACCCATTTGGTTCTCATCAGTGGACCTGCTGTCGTAGTTGCCATAAATAGATGAATAAGAGTTCTGTGCGCCTGGCTGCATAGAGGCCTTTTGAAGAGAGCCTCTAGAAAGATCAATAAAGCCTGGCCTGGAATGGGACGTGTCACTGTCCCCACCTTGTGAATGAGTTGACGACTGCCTTGAGTATCCAGGAAAGCCTGACTGTTGAGTGGATGGCGAGAATGGCTGCTTTGGTGCATCAGTAGGTGATGGCAAACCGGAGGTCTGAAACCCACGTGGTGTGTGCGGAGTGAGAGGAGTCTGGGGAGTGTGGGGTGATCCTGCACTTCTTGGCGAAGGGACCTGAGCTGGACTAGCACCAGGGTTTCTTGTGTCGGTGGAAGCTGTTCGATTTCCCGGGTAGGGAGGGGGAGGTGAACGGACGCTTCCCCCGAGAGGAGAGGGAACTGATGTAGGTGATTGTGGACTTGGTGACTGCAGTGATGAAAGAACGCTAGAACGTTGGAAAAATTGTTGCTGTTGTTGCGCTTGTTTCTGCTGTTGCAGACTTTGTTGCGACTGTTGCTGCTGCTGCTGTGAACTATATCTCTGGTAAGCCTGCTGTTGCATTTGTTGCCTAAAGTGATCATGAATGCGAGAGTCCATGTACGATGAAGAGGGGGGCTGCGGGCCAGGGGGGCCATGGTTACCGGGGTATCCAAACTGACTTGCTTGCTGCCCTATACCGGATGATTGCTGGTTGTGCGCAGATCCGCGTGGATACAAGCCATTGGAAGGGGTTCCTGAGGATGCTGACTGGTTCCCATTTCCAAACAAAATATGTTGAATATCTTCCATTACTTGCGACTGTTGCTGGCGCTCCTTGTGAAACTGCTGTTGAAACTGTGACCACTGCGGGCCTCCGTAGCCTAAACCACCCGGCTGTCCTCCAGCCTCTGAATGTGTGTACCCACCATATCCCCGAGGTATATTCTGCCCCGCCTGTCTAGATATGTATGCTTTCTGTTGTTCAAAAAGACTATGGGATCCGTTATTGGCGTTGTTTTCTAGTCTGAGGAAGGGCGTGGTTGCCGGTTGGGCATGATGGAAAGCCACTATCCCTTCGTAGGACCCTTGCTGAACAGCCTCGGCTGCTCTATTAGCCATTGCTGTGGAGAAAACATATACTCGCTGTCTCCCAGGAGGAATGGGCATTTCTTTCGGCCTCATCAACTTTACTTTTCTTTTTCTTCGTGGTCCATCTGAACTATCAGAGTCTAACGGAAATAATAAGAAATGCGAGATCACTTCTGAGAAAAATTTAACAAGTTGCTAATAGTGTTATTACTGCTGTTATCCTTTCTGCTATTATCATCGTTTTTACTATTTATGGTTATTACCACATTATATTCTATTTATATTCTCAACAATGTTTCACTGAAACCACTGCATTGGTTTTAAGCTCTACAAAGCGTAATTGAAACGTCTTTTGAATGTGTTTCGGCATAAGTGTTTGCAACATTTTGTCGGGTTTCTTCGGGTTTCTGGCCGACTTTCCATTCAGTTGCCCATTTCTGAAAAACTTTTATCCAGGTCTTTGTAGCATTCAAAGTATTTCGGTTTTTAGATTTTTTTAGTTGTTCAACATCTGCTATCTATTTTGTTTTGTTTTTAAATCTGGCTATTGCGATTGTTTCATAGCCACTTCCATATTGCACTCAAGTCAATGGCCTAAAACGCAATCTATAACCTATTTACGCGTTCCTAATTTCCATCAGAAACGAAATATTCTGCTAAGAATGTCATAACTGTTGTTATCGACATGACTGTTTTTAAAATTACCAGTGTTTTTTTTTGACATTTTAACTAAAGGAGTAACTGGAGAACAGGCACTAGGACTTTAAGTTCTCTTCGAGATCTACCAACCGGGGCATACGGTGTAATGTCTTTATCCGAGAAAACGTGAGGATCTATCCGTTTGCAGAATTTAATGGAAAGGCAGCACCTCTTCTAGGTTATTCTAAGGCCCCGAGTGAAGGTCCGGTACGGGGAATCGAACCCGGGCCTCCCGCACGACAGACTGGCACCTTACCAACCTGGCTAACCAGGCGGCGGTGTCCGTTTCTATTAACCTTTAAGACACGAGAATCGTACAAACCTGCATCCTCTTCTTCCTCATCATCTGAGCCAATATTCTCTTCCTCCCACCACTCTTTCTTCTTGTTCATCTGCTCCCTCATAATGACGCAACGTCTCTTACTTCTGGGAGCCATACTGCCGTCAATGTCTGCTTCCCTTAGAAGGCTTTCCTGTTTCTTCATTTCCTCGTCAACCTTTTTTTCCAACTCATTCTTCTCCTGCCAATCACAGTAAACAAATCTTATCAGTACTTAGCTTTCTAAACAGACAACAACCGATCTTGACATTTCAAAGCCTTAAGCCGTGGCTACACGGTGCAACACTGCCTGCAACGTTGCGCGCAACGGGAGAATTGAACCGTGTAGCCACCTTTGAAATTGCGCGAAGTAAAAACCGATCCTACTCCTGCAACATTGCACGCAACGGTTTCACCGTGTGGCTATACGAAAGGTTTCAGTTGCGCGCAACGTTGCATGCAATGTTGCACCGTGTAGCCACGGCTTTAACCTTGAGCTTTGTTGTGCTATTTGCATTAAAAAAAATAAAACCACCGAAAAAACTATTAAATCAAGTTTACAAGATAGTAAATAGACGGAAGAAAGGATAGAAAAGGAATAATCGATCAGCCAGTCAAAAACAGATTATATGAAATGCTGTTCAATTTTAAACATATTTAGCATTAACATTAAAACTCTCCACTGACATTCAAGGGAATTCACGACAAATTACACGAACGTGACGCAAGCGAAGGCTTTGCTTTAATGTTGTTTCAACATTGATTACCTGAAAGGCGATATTTTTGCTGCTATCAACTGGTAGCAAAACAATAAAATAAACCGAAATCTAACTTAAATGCCCAATTCTCTAATGTATCGCCTTACTTTACGGATTTTTTCCAACTCTTCTTGTTCCTGCATCCTGGAGTAGCGTCTCCGCGGCTTGGCTGGTAGCGCTGTGTCATCAGCTAAAGGATATTCCTGTTTGCCTTGCTCCACAGTGTACACGGGCAGCTGGGCGGGTTGCTCGTGGTCAGATTCTAAACTGGTGTTGTCTGCCGGTTGAACCAGCTTCTCGACTTCTTTTCTTCTCCCTCTCTTGCGATGCTGGACATCTTTTTCCTTTTCTTTGCCTTTCTCAATTGTTACCTCCTCTTCACCTAAGTCACCAGTTCTGATATCTTCAACCTGTTACCAGTGATAAAAAAAAGATTATATCAAATACCGAAAGAGCTATTAGTTAGATTTAGCAAAGACAACGCGACCTCAACGTGAGTTCTATGTACGTGCGCGTGCACAGCTCGAGGTTCTGAGACGTTACAATGTACACGTCGCGTTGTGTTTCAGGGCGGGATTTTGACGTTTTCGCGTTGTGTTTACAACATGTCTTCTTCATCAGGGCCTCGAGCTGTGCGCGCGCACATAAATAGATGTTGCTTTGTCTTTGCCAAATATTTATCTAATTACCTATTATTTGGCCGAGCCGAATATAAATATTCTTTTGAAACACTCTCATGATCTCGCCTGCAAGGTTCTGTTCGGGAGAACACCTGCCCGGGCTGTTAGCGAGACGAGTAAAGGCGTTAGACATCATAGCTCAGCATCTTGCCATTGGCTTGATAACTGAGATTTGTCGTGTGTTACAACTGAACCGTAACATCGATAAAACGTTCACAGCGAACTGTTGTACTAGCATGTAATCTTGCAATTTTGATAACTTGCACTTAAATAAGGCTTCTTTCGTGTAATATTCTGCACGGTTTAGACGAAGGATAAAGAGATATGCGTGAAAAAAAAACACTGCGGCAAACACACTCATTCCACGCAATTCTGCCTTGGAATCTGGGTACTGTTTCATACACTTAAGTAAACACAAATACAAAATGGCTGCATGAGTTGCACAAACAGTGGGACGCCGTTGACAAGGGCACCAACGGGTCAGAAAAAATTGGACGTAATAACGAAGTGAACGTATTGGGCGAGGGTTTTTTTATAAGAAAAAAATATGGCACCGACGGACCAAACAAAAAGTTATCATTATAACGAATTAGCTGTTATCACTGTTATCACGAGATGTTACGCAAACTCCTCAGCGTTGTACAAAAATACCCGATATAATCTTTTTGAGAACAAGCCCCAAAAGGGAGACGGGCCCACACGGGGAAAAATAACCCTGTCGTAATTCGTTAATACGACCTACGGGGGAAAGATCTACCGATTCTCCACCAAGTGCGCTATAAGGTCCGTTTAGAAATAAGGCAACCTAAAACTGTTTATTTCTTCAGTAGTGTAAGAATGCCGCAAAGTGAATTATGGTAAATATGAATATAACTCATATAGTACAGCTCTTTTCTGTCAATGCTTGCAATGGCTTAATTTCTTTTCAAACTCACAAAAAATTAAAGGCTTTTCAACTGACCAATTTGTAAAAACTTGTAGTATTGTGTGATAAATAATTTATCGTCACCGTGAGATGATTTGAAAAATTTAAAAATTAGATACCTATAATTTGTAAAAAGCCTTGATAATAGCTGTTTAATTAAAACCTTTCTCCAGCCAAAAGGCTAATTAGGCCAGCGCTTATAAGTCGTCTTCCGTAGTGTTGAGCTGATGAGAGTCTTTGACTATCCCTGGACAAGACACTAATCTATCGCAGGTTAGCCCCCAGCAGAACTGGTACTCATTTACACAGCTGAGTTGACTAGAACAAGTCGGTTAAAGTGTCTTGTTCAAGGACACAACACAGTGGTCCGACCGGGACTCAAACTCGCGATTACGAATTGAGCACGCTAACCATTCGTCGCCAAATGAATACTGTTTAGGACACACTTAACAAATATCTTATAATAACATTTTGACTAGCTGGGTTTACCTTTCTCATTTTCTCTTGCTTCAACTGCTTTGTCTCTTCGGTATTTATCACAGCATTATTTTCCTCTTTCTGTTTTTCTGAGTCCTTTAAAATCAAATTTAAAGTGATTTTGAATCTGGTTCCTGTTAATTAGAACACTGGGTTTGGGGAAAATTCAAAGTAACACATTTACAATGAGAGGTTTGCCTTGCTTACAAACCCTTTTCAGAATTTCAAACAATACAAATATGTTTATAAGATTGGCTTTTGATACTTATATTTTTAAATATGAAAAAGAAAGACTAACGCGGTTAGTTCGACGTTTCGACGGCATTCTGCCATCATCTTCAAGAAATTTTTTTTCAAAGTTGCATACAGGGAATATAAAATAAGATAGTTGAGTGTCTATTATTCAAAGGAATTCAAGTGAATATGAGTGAATATAAACAAAAAAAATAGAATATTCATTGTTCAGAAGAATTCAAGCCTTAAGGCTAAGGTTTTCACTTGAATTCCTCTGAACAATGGACATTCCATTTTCTTTGTTTATTTTCACTTGAATTTCTTTTGATAGACACTCAACTATCTTATTTTATATTCCCTGTATGCAACTTTGAAAATAAATCTTTTGAAGATGACGGCAGAATGCCGTCGAAACGTCGAACTAACCGCGTTAGTCTTTCTTTTAAATACAATTATGTTAATCACAAAATATTTCCCAACCTAGTCGGTAAACAGATCCTAAGAAACACGAGCATGGCTTAAGAACTTAGCCCTCAATTAGGGCTTATCGGGCTTTCAGCAACCGGGCCCTGGTTAATATTCAAACGTATGACTAGCAACACTGACCCACGCATGCGCGCATACACTTTCCACCTCCTTCGGATCCCTTTGAAAATAGAGGTCCAATGGGGGCAGTATTTCTTATAAATTTGCTAAATAGAAATATATCCTATGTTTTAAGGTCAAAGTCTAGCGTTCGTCCTCGTATCGACATCGATTGATGTACACACTTCTTTATCAATAGGTTCAAGTACAATCTTGCCATGTAATCAACATCCGAGTTAGTATTAATACACCCGTTAACCCAACGGTAATAATTTGTAGTGTAGGATTCTTAGAGTTTAAAATATTGTAATATAGTTTTAAATTTCTAAAGTAACATAAGATATGTAATTTATCCTATGGTTTTTCAATAAAGACGATTGTTATCATCATCGTTATCATCATCATCATCATCATCATCATCATCATCATTATTATTATTATTATTATTATTATTATTATTATTACTATTATTATTATTTTAAATATGCACCAAATATGGCCGAAATTGTTCATGTTTGTAAAATGCACTTTCAGGTGAGCCAGTAGGGTTAGCGTTCTACTAGCCAAGTACCATTAAAGTTTTATTGGTCCAATGGCGTACACAAGATTTAGAGTCAAACTTATTCAAATGAAACTAGGAACAAGTATGAGCCTTAGGTACCTCTGGTTCTATCCTTGTTTTATTCTTTTTCAAGATTTCCGATTCTTTTTCTTTTTCATTTTTCTGAAACAAACACACACAAAGGTTAGTAACAAATAAATAGGGGTAGATCGCAACTTGAGATAGATTCATAATATGGTTGGTTACCAGAATATGATTATGCATGCTTTAGGGAATAGAAACGTGTGATATATAAGTTATATAAACTCTTCCCCGAGATGGGAGAAGTCAATGAAGGTTAGCAGGTTGGAATTAGATTAGTTAAAAGTACAATCACTACAACACAGTACAATACAAACAATACAGTACAAAGTTATACAATACAATACAATACAAAGCTATACAGTACAATACAATACAAAGCTATACAGCACAATACAATACAATGCAAAGCTATACAGTACAATACAATACAATACAATACAATACAATACAACACAAAGCTATACAGTACAATACAATACAAGGTGTTACAATACAATGCCATAGAACAAAGAGCTATAGTATACAATACAATACAAGGGATTATAATATAACACAATGCTTACAATACAATGCTATACAACACAATACAAGTGTTCCTAATGAGGGAGCACTTGCAGCTTTAAACAGATACATATGTATTAAGGGAGGAATTACATGGGTTAGTTAGATATGTATTACGAGTTACTTACGCACATAAGTATGAAATATCGGAATGAAGTAGAGAACGGGCAGAGTAGTTAGGTTTGTATGTTGGTCGGTGTGGAGGGAGATATAAGCTTATAACATACGGTCAGTGGTTCAGGCCTGGCGTCTATGGTCTAACTTAGCTCTTTAAAACAGATTTAAAATTTTTTTTCAGTAGAAGCCAATATAAAAACCTCTATCCAAAAATGCTTAGAAAACTATGTAGAGAAATGAGTATGCGTTTATGGGCTTGTAAGTATCTTCTTAGAAGTTGTATACAAAGAACATCAATTGCAGGCTAACACACGTTTTCTCACCTTTATAAGTGGCATAACGTGTGGGTACAACTCATTCTTCAGGTGTTGGTAGAGTTTCTTCTCGTTACTACTTGAGCTTTTCTTAAATGTTCTAAGAAAATGTGAAATACGTTTGTTACATTCGTGAACTGAAATTCATGATGGTATTAACAACGATGACAAAACCTCATTGCTATATAAGGTTTGTGTAGATTTCTTGTAGACTAAACTTCCACTCTTGTCTGAAAGAGCAAATGCATAATTTTTTGACATTTCGGTGTTTATAAAACTTAAACAAAAATCTCTATCCTTTAAAGATACGTTATATAACCGGTTAAATTGTAGAGAATCAATCTAAAACTAAATGCAATTTAATTGGATCGTTTTTTCTTCTATGTTGAAACTTTTCTAAGAACATTTGTAATTCATGGTTGATAGCAAGTTAGCTCAGCCGTGAAACTAAATTCTAACCAAGCCGTTCAGAACGATCCCTCAAACGCTGGCTAGAAGAAACAAAACCCCAAACGGGTATAAAGATGAAATGGTTTGAAGGCAAAACGTCTTCCCCGTGTTTAACATGTTGTTTTTATGTTCTTAAATCTTTACTGAATTATCTCATGCTGCCCAGCCAATTTTCTGACAGCCAACTTCTCCTAAAAAAATGCATGCAAAATGAGACATTTGGAAAGAGAAAGTTTGGAATTGACCAAAAAAATTAATCTTCACTGGGATCCAAAGTTAAAACTGATTATGCATTCAAAGACGCCAGCCACACAAGCAGAATTACCCGTATTACGCATGTGTGAAGGACCGTAACACTACTGGGGAAACTAAAACAACCAGAGTCGAATCCCTGAGCACTTTCCATTTGAACGAAAATACTGGGTTTTTTTCTGTAACAGGAAAAAGTAGTCTAACCCAAAGTAAATAACCTTGACTGAAAAAGGAAAAGACTATCAAGCTACTGCAATTTTTTTGAACGGAAGTTTTAAACTTTCTGTATCTGTTGTTCAAATAAGTCCCGTTTTTTGTTAAAAAAATTCACTCTTTATCAACTGTTCCATTTGTTTTACATTCCAAAGAACAGGTGCTTTGTTTTCCGTTTCGTCTTTCCAAAGGGTTGTTTCCGTTTACTTTTTATCCGTTTTGGAACTGGTTACCGAGAATTCGGTTCCATCAGTGGCAAGATTTTTACCGAAAATTATATTCACATAGAGGGTTGATTCATACTCTTTACCTCACTTCACAAGTAAAGGAAAAAATGCCGAGTAGAGACGATTGTAATTACAATGGGGTACTACTTCAATAGGTATAGGGAGCCAAATATTGCAAAAATTGTTATTTCAGAAAAGTTATCTCTCAACTTTGGCAAACTCAAACACTATTTCGCTGGTTTTGGAACGCTACACAACCAATGAATACCTGTTACACAAATGCTGTCACATGCTCTAGCAAAGGCATATTAGTTCATTGCTCAGAAGGCTTAGTTTGAACAAGTGATCTTTTCCAAAAAAGGTTTGCTCACACCAGTGTTATAGTTGCTGTTGAAATGAGCCACCATCATACCGCACAGAAACGAAGAATGTCTCGGCTGTTTAGTGAGCTACCTGAAACACTTACAAAGTGACCACTCACCATGGTATAGAAGTACATTCAGTAAAACGTTCACTATATTTCAAAATATCTGTAGGTTTTGCTTTCTATACTTTTCCGCAATGTGAAAACTCGACACGAAAAATGGCTAAATAATACTTCAATTGCAGCCTAAAACAGCACGTTTCTGAGCTTGTTTGGAAGCGAAATGGATCCGGAGGTGCACAGCGAACGACAGATATTCCTTTCGAGACTGGCTGTCTGCAGCAACTGACAACTTAACAAGGGTTAGAATCTATTCACTGCTGCAAGAAAACTGTTCCGGACGGTAACAATATTTTGTTCTCAGTTAAACCAGATCTAGATTTTAAGACAATTTTAACTATCACAAGAAGTATTAACCAGTACTCAGGTTTAATTTTTTTTTACCGCATTAATTCACTTCACTTAAAATTCTAAATAGCGGATGACAGTCCAATTTCTTGCAAGACAACATAGTAGACAAAAACCAAACTCACGATGTAATAAAAAAAAGACTGAATGACTTTGCTATGAGCTACGGGATTACCTTAAAATGTTGTCCCAGTCTTCCAAGTTCACACAGAGAGTTTCCCACCTAAAACAAATAAAACTCAAAAATTATTCATACTACAACTGAAAACCAAGCAATAACGTGGTCAGGTACAAGAATTCTACGTTTGCACTTCTTACACTTAGCAACAAAGAGTGGCAAAAATACCTGCAGTTGCTATAGTTTCACTTTTAAGAAACAAAACGGCACCCGTTCAAAAAAAACAAAGCTTTCGCAGAAGAACGAGATGTCCTTAGAAGAGAAACTCGAGCGTAAATAGGCGACATGTGAAACCGAGTTCTTCCGAGCTTCCATTACAGCCAGCTGGCGCAGCTAATTAGCATAACAGCTCCAAGTTTATTTAATGTTCTTGGAACTTGTCAAACAACCATAATTGAAAAATAATAATGCAAAGCCATATATGGAAGTAGATCTTTGTTCTCGTAAGCGCCATTTTCATATTGCATCCGAAATTAGTTTTGCTTTCGTTACACCGAAATGCTCTCTGTCGGTAAGTCAAATTTAGCTATACTTATCGTGAAAATTCAGTGTTCTTTACTTTGCCGCATTTTTGGTAGTAAGCTGGACGCGAGTTTAATGTGTTAATTCTTTTTTACTCGAGGTACAGACTGTTATTTCATCACATTAGCTTCTTTTTGCGTTGGATAAACATTATGCTAAAAGTTAAAGAAATATGAAATTATCTATTCATGATATCAGGATAAAAATTAATGCGTTCGAAAATAATAATAACAAAATGCTAAAATTAGTTATAAAACGTATGAGCTGAAAAAACTGTGTTATCAAAGTGAAACACGTACACATTTTATAACTGTGGTACAGGGTTTTGTCGTCATGCTTCTTGCTAAAAGACAAAATTTTAACTCCATTTTTGCAATGCTCCCAAGAGACTTCAGCGAAACAATGCACAATTTCCTGCTGTGACGATACACAGTACAACACAAGCCATCTTCGAGGACGCCTACAGATTCCAAACTACAATAAAAATTTGTTACAGCCTATACTTCTATTGTACTCCTTAACAATTGTTTACTAACGAAAAGACAAACGTCTAAAAAGTTTTGCTAAACAGTCGTCGTTTAAAACGACAAAAACGGACCTAAAGAAATCACAAGTTATGCGGCAGATGCAGTTAACCGTCTTAAACAACAACTTGGGTGTAAATGCAGCTATTTCTCGTGAAGAATAACACCGAGTAGGGGTCATATCATGCTGAGAATCACGCTTGATCAATTATTAAGAACTAACAGGGAAGATGGTCCGATGCAACCCACCCGTGGGAGTCCAGTACGCAGACAGCAACAGTTTTAAACCAAAGCGCGACTTTTTTACAAATTGAAGTACTGAAATTGACGGGCAAAGTTCACAACATAATCACAGCACGAAATTAACATCCCAAGATCGCATAAGGTCGAAGTTTTGAAACTAGATAGGAACAACGCCGTTCATGTCTTTTATTTAATTTTTGTTTTCACGAGAAAGGGAAGGAAGAAACTTTAACACCTTGCACACAACAGTGCATTTAGAATGTTTGTGTAAATACTTGTTAATGTGAATTGTTAAATAAAAAGTCAAACAAAACCTGAAGTGAAATAAGAAGTCAAACAAAACCACAAGCAATGAGACCTCTCGAATAGTAATTCCTTTATATCGTGAGGAGCTAAGGCTTTAATACAAGACACTACATTCAACCACGTCACGACACCTCAAACCATCCAGCTAATCACACGTCCAGCAGAACTGAAGTTCGCGCCAAAACGCAGCAAGTACTAGACGCGCGTGCGAGCTTTGTCAATCTTGTCGTTTCTTCTAAAAGGGATTAGCCAAACGACAGAAGCTGCAACCGAGATATTAAGAAATTAAGGTTGATTTCAATAATTTGTTAGCAGCTTACGAAAACGTGAATATGCAAAAAAAAAACTTCATGTATATGAATACCAAGCTCTGATTCTCCGCCTGTCATTCCGTATCAAAAACAAATTTTGCTTACAGTTAGAAGATTTCTTCGGCTAGGCTCTGTAGCTCAAAATATTAATTCGAATCAGTAAAAAATAAGACCTGATTTTACAACAAACGAATTGGTTCCAAGCGTATAACACGGCTACCCTCCACACTTAACTAGCTCGATGTAAAAAGGGGTCGAAATGTGTGAAGTCCCTCAAGGTTGCGTGGCTGGTTTGGTCGATTTCAACTTCGTATAAGAAAAGAGTTTGTACAAAAGTAGTTTAAATTTCCCCCGTTTACAACAGCCTTTCTCAAGACGAATAACAAGGTAAGGAGTACAAGCAGTATTCAAATAAAAGCAAAATAAAACAGAGTTCATTTGCAAATAAAAGGTCAAAAGTCAAAACTAAACACGAAATATATAAACGCAGGCATCTATACCGGGGGGGGGGGGTACTCCCAACTTGTTTCGTCTTAACTTAAATTACGGGTCTAAAGGTTCTTATTTGTTACGGCAATGTTGTTCAAATAAAGTTTTTTTGCTTTACTATTCAAGACTGAAACTAGTAAGTTTACCTTTGCAAATTCAGTTCAGTTCATAGCCGGCATAAACAGGTTCAAATGACTAGCGAAATTTTTCCGGTTTTGGATAATTATGAGAACACCTGTGACAGGGGTTGACAACAAACTTTAATTTCGGAAGTTATGATCCCACAGAGATGGCACGGAACGTACGTTAAGCAAAACACGCTAGGTACAATATAGACTCAATGGAAATATAACAGAAACGTATTTTTATCAATTTATCAGAACTTACGAGAAGCGAGCCTGCCCTTTCTTTAATCCTCTCCCCCTCCTTCCAGGAACTTCACGATACAGCCTCAAATCTGAAACGAATATATCAGTTACAATTTTCGGCATACAATACAAATTCAAGTATAGTCAGCTTAGCTAAATCAAGTATTCCTGAAAAACTTTATGGGATAAATGGGAAATTCAAAAAATCTTAACTGTCAAACGTTTATCTTTGGTGCTTAAAAACGTTTTGTTTCTGTTTGCCCTTATAGTTATGAAGAGGACGTAGCGCCGGGAATCTGCTACTCAAAATAAGACTTCTGGTTTCGCTCGTCTCTCTTATGTAATTAATCCATCATGTATATACAATATTCCCTTTGTGGGTGGGCAAAAAAGACAAAAGAAAAAAAAATCGCTTATGAAAGTGACCCGAAATTGATGAAATTTACATTCCGACGCTCACACTGTTCATTCGTCACTGAAGCAATAACTAAGACGGTGTTGCAGTTGCCGGTAACTTTTATAAACATCATGATTGTTTGTAAATCTAATATAATCTGTATGTTATAAAAATATACTTAAGTGACGTCGCTTTTAGAGCAATTCCAAACAACAGTTTTTATAGATAAAAATACTATCACTGCTTCATTTCAAAAGGTAAATGAGTCTATTTTTAAGGCAAAACCTACTAACACAGATTTGCATTTTTATTTCTTTTCGTACGATAACTAATGATGAAGGGCAGAGTTTTACTGCTGGCACAGTTGACTAAACGCACAAGTTTTGATAAAATGTGACAGTTCATGAAGCGTTATTTGAGGGCAAAAATATATATCACGCCTAAAATCCCTCTATATATACTGAAGTAATATAGATATATATATTAGAATTATATTCCAACTAAAATTTTAATCTTAACAGCTCAATAATGCAAAAACAGCTTAACATGTACAATTGTTCAGTTTTTTAGGAAAACTTACACTCATTTATAACAAACATTACTGAAACTTTTAAAATGACTAGTATTTTCATTAATCTTATTGATATCAAGCAAAAAACGCATATTTGAAATATCATCATTGTTTTTACTTCACAATCATATCACTGTCAACATCAAATTATAACTATTTTAAAATTATTATCATCACCACAATCACTTTACAGTTTATCATTTCAATCTCTCATTTTTATTTTTATTGCAATTGTTACCATTATTTATGTAACTTGGAAAGATGTTTCAGCTCACGTCAGAAACGAAACAGGAAAAACAATTTAAATAAAACAAGTCATAAAATTACCTAATTTTACGTTTACTATTATTAAAATTTGCCACTCAACTTTCCTTCTATATAGGTCTGTACAGGCCTACATTTAAACTTTCT
>JAOBRD020671540.1:0-14875 GCA_027575215.2 Hydrozoanthus sils
TTCTATGATCGCCGACTTGGCGGCTAGTCAGCAAATTGAGTGACGTCTTTTCGCACCGCGGACCGTCAAGTAGCGCACACTTATATACTTTCGACAACTTAGACTTATAGATATAAAGATAGATAGATAGATTGATAGATAGAAAGCGCAACAAGATGGACACACCCGGGTTGCAAGAGTGCAGTGTGGTGAAAGAGTAATTGTGAGACCAATTCACAAGTTGGTACCCCTAGTTTGAAGGGCTCAAAGGAACACCGAGACATTTGATTATACTGACATTCAAAGTTTTGCTCCTTTGTTGACACACATTGTGTTCCTTTGATCCCACTGCGGGAAGGGGGAATGTTAAGGTGAGTCAATGTATGCATTCAAGTAGTCACGTTGTGTTGGGATTTTTGGCACGTTTTAGTTTTTTTTCACATGCTTTTAACAGGGATTCGTGAGTCTTGCATCGGGATTTGTCAAGTTGTAAAGGTTTTCGTTCTTTATCGAAGCCAAAAAGGAGAATCATAATAGTTTTCGCAAGTGTTTGAACAATCGCTAGAACACACTAATCTTGCCGTTGTTTGCGGGCTCAAGCTGGATTAGTTATCAGTTTGATAAAAGCCATTGCAAAAACACGAGCGGAAATATTTACCACGACGACAGAAAGTTCAATGCAATGATGTATTTTGCAGGAAATAAACATTCACTTTATATTCGATGCTGCTTCCTCCTACAAGGAACTCATATTCTTTTAGCAAGTTAAAGAAAATTCATTCTAAATCCCAGATTTGTGGTCAAAACAACATTCTAAATCTCAACTGGGTGGCCATTGGGCCAACCGAGTGTGACTTTCTGGTCAAAGTAACACTACGAACCGCACTTCATCAATTTGGAATGTTTTGTTTCATCTTGTATATAACCTATGTTTTTTTGTTTATATTGAAAGACGCGTTTAGTGTAACTAAAATAGTTGAGTATTAAATATTCATGCATACATAATACTACTGTGCACTGGTTTCACAGAATATAAAAACTGCATAAATTTCGTTCTGATATTTATCAAATAGTATCGCCCATACACCTTGCTATATTCAAAAGCAAATCTTATGAGGGGTTGTCTGCCAATGTGCCGAATGTCAACGTTAAAAAAAGGTGGAACTTTCCTCCTGTAGAGCATTCAGGATCGTTCTTTACGTTAAGTAAGAAGATTGCCTGAAGGTTGCTTGCTTTGGATGATAGAATGATATGAAGAGAAGGTTGAATGCTTGAACACAAACTTAAGCGCCATAATTGTAGAATTCTAAATTAGTGTCTTAGGGTCTGTTGTCTGAGTGGAATGTTTGTGGTACTCGAAGCATTTTCTTCATTCTTGCTAGGGCTTTGTTAGAAGGTTTCACTATGCTTTCGAGAGGCTGGTGGTTTATGTGTACCATCAAAGTTTTGGAAAAAATTGAAAACTATAAGGCATGTCTGTTTTCTTTCGTAGACTAGCTACGTCTCCAACTAAAGTGAAGGTTTTTCCGTGGATAGGAATGTTTCCACGCATGAAATTCTCCAGAGTCGCCGCCATGATGGTATTGTAGGTGCTCTTATCCCTCTCGTTGGGGGTTGACCTTTCTTTCTTACTTCTTTGCCTAAAATCTCTTTCAGTTATGCTTGCCTCTGATGAGCTAACTGCTGTTTTAGTACAGTTCCTCGTACATAGCAAATACAGGTTGCCAAAGTACACTTCGCTCCAGTTAAAGAGCTTTTCCATTTGTCCGACTCCCATTTCTCAGTGTCCCATACTCGAGAGTAAAAAGTTTAGGTTCACTACCACTATAAGTTTCTCTAAGTTCATAGAATTTCAAGGTAGTCACAGTTTTTTCATCCATTGCCCAGGTTTGTCAGCTGTTGAACTGAACTGAGACTCGATTCTGTACAGTATTACTCGCAATGTTTCTTTGGCATAACCGAAACATGCAAGGGCAAGTACTCAAAAATGGTTCAATTTATCGTAGTTATCATAATTTTAAAAGTTAGTTTCGATCTCACTAGTTAGTCTAAATGAAATAACTGTTGATCACAAACATAGTTAGCGATAGGAACGAAAGAGGCAGTATGAACAAATTTATAAGCGAAAAGTAAAAAACAATACATTGACCGATCTCTTCACACGTGACATACTAAAACTAACTATTGCAGCATTTTCATTAGTTATCTCACCTTCCAGAAATATTTTTTCAAGGCGAAACTATTTTGTGCTGCTGTCAGTAGCTCTTGAACCAACACGAAACTCTTCTCCATAACCTGAGATTGAAGAATTTCAGACTTCAACTGGTAAAACAACTGCAGCAACTGGGAACTAGAGAAAAAAGGTACAAACAATTTTTTTGCTAGACATAAAGGATCCTTAAGCGTTCTCTTTCATGTTTGTTTGTTAAACTCCTAAATACTGATTACTATGGACAGGATTCTTGATGCAATACCAGTAAAATTTCTGAGTAACGACCTAGCAGGGGTATTAAGGAAACCTTCCCTTTGCTGAGAGATCACTAATCACAATATTTCTAGTTTAATGAGCTGTAGTAATCCCCAACCATTAATCTACATCCCAAAAACCTTTTATTCTTGGGTTGCAATCACTCCCTAAAGACGCCAAAGACAAAAGACGAAGCGGCCATGTTGGTGCCTCAAATAAAAGAGATCATCAAAATTCTTTTGTTGGAGGGCACCAACATGGTTGCTAGGACGTCGGGTGCAACCCAGCAATTTGGAATCAAAAAGAAGTAAGAGATTACTGCGTCATGGTTTCTTAGCTACCTAAATTTGGAGAAACTGTTCACTACTTAACGACATTCAATTCAAATTACTTATAAATTGAAATTCAGTAACTTTCGTACTTGTCTACTTTTGAGTACTGGATCCTTGTTACTGACGCTGTTGGGCTTACATTACTCTTGCTGCTTTCAATGAACAATGTTGATTTCTGGAAAAAGGTAAGTTAACTTTAGCTATGATCTTTATTACACATATACTAAAAGCTACGATAAGAGTTATATCGTATCAGTTCTTTGTTAAAAATCATGAATTAAGATGCAATTTACAAAAATGGTAACAAGCAATATATAGTAGCAGAGTAATGCAATATTCTAAAATTAGTTGTTGGATAAGGTTAGAACAAAACTATGCGATAGGTTTAGCGTTACAACGTGGTCTGGTATTTTAGGTATTCCAGCATGGAACAGTTAACGTTCAAATAAACAATAAGACTACGAGGTGGACTTCTCTATGAGTCAATAGTTAGCCGGGCGCTAAGGGACGAGTTCACTCTTAGATTAGTAGGAAGCGAAGAGTAGTCTACAATACTATTTTCGAATTTAAACCGACAAAAAGTGATTGTTTGAAAAATCCGTCATTTTTTTTTGTTTTAAAACACCGACAGTTTCGCTATCTATCTATCTATCTATCTATCTGTCTATCTATCTATCTCTCTGTCTGTCTGTCTGTCTGTCTATCTGTCTATCTGTCTATCTATCTGTCTATCTGTCTATCTGTCTGTCTATCTGTCTATCTGTCTATGTGTCTATCTGTCTACCTGTCTATCTGTCTATCTGTCTATCTATCTATCTGTCTATCTATCTATCTATCTATCTATTTATTTATTTATTTATTTATATACTAGATTTGACAGAGAATCCAGTTCAGCAGTGCTGGTTTGAATGGAGCCCTGTATAACAAAAAACCAACAAAAAACAAAAATTTGAAAATATCTTAACACATATCACAATCACATATCACGCGAAAACATAACAATTATACATGTTTTGTAAAGTGGTAGAGTGCAAAAATGTGTTTATATGCAAAGTCTTGGTCTTTTAAGTAAAACGTTGTTTGGTTTGGTGCTTAAAGCTTGTAATAGAGCGGCAGCAGCGATTATAAGATGGCAACGAATTCCAAGTTTTCGCAGCGTTAAATTTAAACAGTTTGAAATTTCGTGGTTCTTGCTAGCGGCAAGCGCAGGAGGTCTTTTTTGCGGGTATCATAGCTGTGGATTTGATTAAACTTCTCAAAGTTGTCAAGAAGGTACGTTGGCGCAAGTCCATTGAGGCATTTGTAAACCTGCAGGCATTTGTGGTAGTCTCGTCGACGCTGCAGTGATTGCCATTTGAAAACAGTACCCAGCTCGTTTTGGATGACTTTGTGGCCTTCAGTCATACTTGCGGCTCGACGGTACAGATGGTCAAGGAAGTTCTTGTTTTCTTGTCCACAGGCATCCCACACGGCACAATAGCACCACTGCGTTGAACACGGTTAAACAAGCGACTCTTGGTAGAACTTTGCGAGCTTTGCGGAGCATACCGAGTCTCGCTGATATTTTGTTTCCCAATACATCAATGTGTTCGTTCCACGACAAATTAAGGTCAAGTGTAACACCCAAATACTTAAACTTGTACACGCGCTCAAGTGTAGTGTTATTTATGGTCACAGTGAACGTGCTCACTTGGTTTAGTTTTTGGCTAGTCCCCATCAACATAATTTTTGTCTTGGAGTGATTTAATATAAGGGAGTTTTGATTGAGCCATCCAACAATGTTTTCAAGCTCTTTGGATAGAGAAGTTTCAATGTCCTGGACAGAGCTACTGTCGAAATACAAGAGAGTATCATCGACGTATAGATGAACTTTACAGTGCTTGACTACTGTAGTGAGATCGTTTATAGACATGATAAACATCAGAGGGCCTAGGATAGAACCTTGAGGCACGCCGTATAATATAGCTTCTGGGTCAGACAGAGCACCATTGATACACTTTGAGTCCTTCTTGTTAGGTAGGCTCTAAACCAATGAACAGTAGAGGGGGTCAAACCATAGTCAGACAGTTTATTTAGCAGTAGATCATGATCAAGCGTGTCGAAGGCTTTGGTGAGGTATAGAAATGTCAGTCCCGTGAGTTTTCCCTTGTCAATATTCTGAAGTACAGTGTTTGTGATGTCAGTTAGACTGCTAGTAGTTGAATGGAGTGGATGGAACCTTGACTGGTGGACAGATAAGATGTTGTGATTCTGTAAATAGTCATAAACATTCGGTGGATCTTCGAGAAAACTGGTAGGATTGAAATTGGCCACGAGAATATTGAATACCAGCATCAGTTTCAATCGAAGTTATGTTAGACGTTTTGGATGCAGTGCCGGTGACAGATTTGAGTGTTTTTCACAGCTTGGAAGAGTCTTGTTTGTTTTCTTCGATGACATTAGAATAGAAATCACGTTTTGCGTTTCGAAACTGCTGAGTAGTGTTGTTTCGGAGCACTTTGTACTTGAGCCAATCTTCCGTTTGTTTTGTTTCTGTGTCCTTTTGTGATGGTAATCACGTTTGCCCATAAATGCTCTGATCTCACACGTCAGCCACGGTAGAGTAGTTGTTCGCACTCTGTTGGTGGCAAGAGGCGCGTGGCGGTCAATTACAGAATCAAGCGTTGATGAAAACGTATTCCAAGCATCTTCTACAGAAAGTGAGGTGTCAACTTCGTCCCAAGAGGCTGCTAGCAAGTCAGATTGGAAGTTTTCAGTTAAACGATTTCTAAAATTTCGATATTTAATGACTTTGGCAGGTCCGCGAATTCTCTTTGAACGACGTATCGCGAATACTAGTGAATGATCGCCTATCGAACATTGAGAGACTCCGAAACCTGTAATTTTGTCCACATCAGATACATAAATATGATCGACGAGTGTCACAGAGGTTGCAGTGATGCGGGTTCGGTCTTTGATAAGCTGTTTAAACTGAAAGGAGCAGTATAGTTGTTTAAGATATCGCGCATTAGTAGAGAGGCGTTTTGGGAGCAGATCTTGGTTAAAGTCGCCCATAAATATTGATTCAATCTCCTCAGTTGCTGCTCGTTCCAGTAGGGTCTCAAGGTACGGCTTAAAAGTACTGTATGAAGTTTTGTCAGGGCAGTAGGTAGAACAAATTAATGTTTTGCTTGGGTTTGGGAATGATAATTCCAGCAAAGACGCCTCGATGTCCAATCCGTTTATGTCATTCCTTTGGCGAGCCATTAGCTTCGAGTTAAAATAAATGGCCGTACCACCTGCTGCCTTGTCCGTCCTGTCATTCCGTATCAGGCTATAACCATCTGGCATCAAGGTGAAATTCAGCATCGTTCTTGTGGGATTTAGCCAGGTTTCGGTCAAACACATCACGTCAAACGGGTTTTCTTTCATCAGGATTTGAAATTCGTCCCAGTGTTTGGAAAGACTTCGAACATTAAGGTGTGCAATTTTGAGGCCAAGGCTGTTTAGTGCAGTGTGTAGCCATCCTTGATTTGGTTGAATATCACCGGATAACAGTGCGAAGGTCGCTAGTGAACAGATCTGTACTAATTAACAGGACTTGGTTAGTTTTAAGGATAAAGGTGTCGTTGATTCAGACTTCGTTCGGCGGGATGATATATCTGATGTTATAAAGCTGGGCTGTGAGAGCATTTTTGCTACAAACAATGAGCTAGGATTGACCTTTAGGTCTTGAATTATCTCGTTGGTTGCTGATCCTCTCAGTAGAATATAAAAAAACAATCCCACTCAACTGCAACAAACGATGCGTAGAGAAAATGTTTGGAAGAAGAAACAGAAGAACTTCTTGAACTTCTCAAGAGCTCAGTACCAGCTAATAAGACAAAAAAGCAACAAAAACACGGATAAAAAAACATTTTTAATGTAAGTAGAACTTACGGTAGTAAGATAGTCCATTTTGATTCACATGTTATACTTTGAAAATGTTTCCGACAAACATGATACCACGATTTGAAGCAAAAACAATAATTTTGCAATAATTTAGTTCTCACACTCTTTTGCAAACCAAACTAAACTTAAAACTCCAAATGAAGAACAGAGCAAAGAAGAGTTAAATACCTGTTTGCAGCAATTTTACTTCTCTTTGCGGCAAAAAGATGGAAAATCATATAAAGTTTCGTCGCTAAAAGCCATACAAGCGACACCTGAAAAGCTTTAAACCTTGGTCCGTCATTACTGATCCAGAGTTTGAAAACGAAATTTTAAACGCAGTTTGCAAAAAGCTATTGAAAGAGGCAACAGTCGGCCACCAAACCATTCATAAAAATCCCATTACCATTGAGCTGCTGGAAAAGTTGTTTTCAAGCGGCCAGCTCGGTGATTGTTTTTCAAACAATCCAACTTAACTGCACAGTTCCGATCATAAACAACTATGGTCGCCAAGATCCGAGCATTGAAGAACTCCTTCTTTCTTGACTTTTATCATTTTAAGTCTGGTGGTGAACATCTTTTTTTAAAAGCAGTTTTCCTTGCAATTTATCTTAGAACCGCTTGTAAACCTCGTGGTTGTTGAATTGGCGGCACACACGGTACCGTACGGCGCATGACAGTTAACGGTGCGTGACGTTTAGTTCGTCATATTTTAAAAATATAAATTGTTTTTACCCCCAAAAATTGTTTTTTTTAAATGTTGCAATATATCACTAGTAGAGTTTGATTAAAACAGGCTACTCGTTCTCATTTTCTCTCGGCATTGATAGACGAATCGGACTTCGCCCTATTCGTCTATCAGCCGATAGAAAATTCGAACTCGTAGTCTAACTGTTTTAAAATAGACGGTGAGTAGAGAAAACCCGCAATTTTTCAAAATGGCGCCTTTTTTTGTGACCTGTTTTCAAGAAGTGACAGAAGAACTTCTTGATGAATTTCTCGAGAGCTCAGCGCCAGCTAAGACAAAAAAAGAAACAAAATCCGGAATAAAAATTTTCAATGGTAAGTAGAACTTATAATCAAACGTCAAAAAATAGTCCATACTAGTTCACGTTTTACTTTGAAAATATTTCCGACAAACATGATAACATGCTTTGAAACCAAAACAATAATTTTGCAATAATTTAATTCACAGCCTTGCATTTGCAAACCAAACTAATTTTTAAATTCCAATTGAAGAACAGAGCCAAGAAGAGTTAAATACCTGTTTGCAGCAACTTTATTTCTCTGTGCGGCAAAAAAATGGAAAACCATACAAAGTTTCGTCGCTAAAAGCCATACGAGGTGCAATTGAGTGACACCAGCTTTAAACCTTGGTCCGTCGTTACTCATCCAGAGTTTGAAAAGGCAAACGAAAATTTAAATGCAGTTTGCAAAAAGCTATTGAAAGAGTGCAAGTGAGGAGCTGGAAAAGTTGTTTTGAAGCGGTCAGCTCGGTGCTTGTTTTTCAAACAATCCCACTCAACTGCAACAGACTGCTTGGTTTTACATCACTCGGTATTTTGGCAAGCGTGGCAGAGAAACACAGCGTAAGCTCACCAAAAACATGCTGGTCCTTCAAAGTACTCTAAGAGGGAGGCGATATTTTGGGCTAAAAAGAGAATGATGGCAACGAAGAACCATCCAGGAGGATTCTATATACAAGTTGGCGCAACGGAAGAGTCGAACAACAAAATGTTCAAAGTAGATTCAAGTCGTTGCCCTGTTAAAACAGTGGAAAAATATATCCTGCACCTCAACCTCAACCTCAACCTTGAGTGTCTATTTTAGCGGCCCGGGTTCATTTGTGCCAAAGTCCAGCCGGAAAAAGATCCAATTTGGTACATGAACTCTAGATCTGCTGCTGGCGAAAGTACGCTAAGCAACATGATAAAGAGTATGAGTCAAGCTGCTGTTATATCGCCACATTTGACAAATCATTGTGTAAGGGCAACTTCGGTCACTGTTTTGTCTGACAACCACGTAGAAGCTCGTCACATCAAAGCTGTGACAGGGTACAAGTCTGATCAGTCGATAGAGTCATACAATTCATGCACGAGCATCCTTTCAACAAACGGAAAACATGTCTCGCATTTTGAGCTGTTTCGTCTCCGGCGAAGACAAAGCACAGCAACGAGATCAAGATTCCAGGCTGGTTCCTTCCGGCTGAAAACAAAGCCCTGCAACGAGACCATAAATCAAGGCTAGTTCCTTCGGCAGCTGTGACAGTGGATGGAAGTCACGACCAAACAACAACCATTTCAAACACTAACCGTCAGAGTGTGGAATTCAATTTCAATAACTGCACAGTTATGATCATAAACAATTAATTTGGTCGCCAAGACCCGAGCATTTAAGAACTCCTTTCTTTACTTGTACCATTTTAAGTCTGGTGGAGAACATGTTTTTTTTTTTAAAAAACAGTTTTCCTTACAAATTTTTCTTAGAACTGCTTGTAAACCTCGTGGTTTCTTTGTTGAATTGGCGGCACACACGGTACCGTTCGACGCATGACAGTTACGGCACGTGATAAGTAGCACGTCATATTTTAAAAACAAATCGTTTTTAAATAAACCCACTAAAGTTTGTTTTTTCTAAATGTTGCATAAGACCACTAGTAGAGTTTGACTAAAACAGACTACTCGTTTTTGTTTTCTCTTGGCATTGATAGACGACTTGGGTAGGTTAGCCCATCAGATTGCAGCATTCGTGATCACTTATGACCATTTATAGACGAGGGTTCCAGACGGACTATGAAAGGTGATGGCAGTTAGCTCGATTGTGCAAACCTAACCATTGCGTTCAAGGTCGCTTGGGAATTCATTACTGGCATGCGGAAAACAATGATGTGGAACATTGCAAGATCGTGTGCCCTTCTCGGACAATTTAGATCTGGCCCCGGTTGCAAATTTTCTGGTTACACTATTGTAACACTTACAGTTGTGGTCTTTGTAAGCAAAACGTGCAGCAAGTCTCTGGACAAGTGCTATGCATCGACCATCATCCGGTTTTGGTTGTTGCATACTCGGTGATCGGTCTTGCCAAGCTAGTGTATACTGTTTCACGGCCGTACTGCAGGTTGCCAGGTTCCTGTGTAACGCACTAAGTGGTATGTTTGCTTTTTTTACTTCAAAGACCTGTTTGGATGAGCTTAGTATGAGCTCCCTCCACGGGTGTACCTCACGTAGGTCAAATGATACAGTTGGCGCTTCAGAGTGTTACTGTTACGTTTGGGGCAAAGATCATTTGTCATCTGGAAGCAAGTTTTTCCAAGTGAGACAGTTAATAAATGGACCGACGTCTAAATTTGATGAAAGGAAAAGAACCATCTGCAAAGAGCTTTGCGTTTGAGAAACATTAAGGAATGTCGTTTCAAATATAAAGGATCGGTTCAAAAACTGTTCCTTGGGGCACAACCAATAGGACAGGCGGCTATTCGAACGTCCTGGCAGAATGATTCAACTAGTGTACAGTGGATCTGGTTGACCTTTATTCCAATATTCTTCATGATGAAGGGTTAGAGACAGCCAAAACAAATTCATACACGGAAGACTTTAAAATATATAAAAAATTTCAAGGAGCTGGAACCTAAGAACAACAATGTTTCTCACCAGAACCAGGCATTAAATAGACTTATCCTGCGACTCGGCTCCCCATGTAAGTCTGTAGCTCAGTGGGTAGAGCATCTGACAAGTAATCAGAGGGTTGTGGGTTTGATTCCCGTCAGTGACTTAGAATTTTTCCTGATCACTCAAACTTGAAGAGCGGATTCCTTCATTCTATACAACACCAAGTTGCAAACTTCTACGTTTAATAATTTGAAAATACATTATTCTTGCAGTGCTTTTTCTATCATAAGTATCTCCATCAGGAAAGTTAAATCTGAGTTCCTGGTGAGCTGATCTCGATGGGCTAGAATAAATTATCGTCCACAGAGCTCAACATCCAGCAATTGCTTGAAGCGGCCTTCTAAATGTCTGCGCCAGACTTAGATATCGAAGAACTTGAACAAAATCACCAAAAACTGACAAAAATATAGATCACAAAGTCGAAGGAGGTCTGGAAACTATAAAATTAGGAAAATTAAGGCAGTCACTTTCAGATACGATATATATTACATCGCCGGTCACTATAAAGCCAAAGAGCATCAACTTGGAATCTCATTATGCAAGTTTATGGTTCTAGGAAAATCAATAGTGCAAAGTGTGCTTAACTTCGACTGAAACGTTTTAAAGCTTTGTGCATCATTATGCAAACACTATGTGCATAGTAGCTAGCTACATCGATCAGAACTTAGTGTAATAACACACTTTACCTACCAAGATGCAGTTGTTCCAGGTACTCCTAAGATGCATAAACATTGGAGAATTTTCTGTCAGGACATACATGTGAACTTCTGTCAAATTTTTGTTATTTGGTAACGCATTAGTCTCATCTACTGACTCATCTGACAAGTACATCAAAGTGTCATTTAACTCAGTGCTAGAACCTCTGAAATCCGTCCAAGTTCCTTTTGCATCTGGAATAGAACACAGAGACGACGATGTTCTTGTATCTGGTACTAATAGCATTTGGTTTACAGACAAATTTGATGAATGATTAGAAGAAAACTTCTGAACAGAATGAGAATCATTAACAGTCATACTGGAATTACTTGACAAACAGTCAAGCTCAGCACTAATTGAGCTTGAGTTAAGTTCTAAGCTGTTTTCAGCACTTTTGTCCCTGTTTCTCTGTTTTGATCTGTGGCATTTTTTTCTTGTGCTTGTTGATTTCTCTGTATTTCTTCTTCCCCCTGCAGGTGGAACTGGAAGGGGCCTCGGGGAACTATCTCGTCTGCTGCTTTGAAATTTGGGGGGTTCAGTTGTTACTCTAGATCGATATGTCCTAATATCATTTTCAGATACACTCAGTCTCATATGTCCGACCTCTTCAGATAACAGTTCTGATACAAGATAGCTTGCCCTCCTTGGACTTGGAAGGGATGATTCAGCAGATGACATCACAGCAGAGGTTCCAATGACTGATGCACTCAGGGCAAGTTTTGCAGATGAAGCACTATTATGCTTACATGGTGGGTTGTTGTACACAATAACAATGTGCTGCGCTTTGTTTTTAAGCTCTCCGTTCAAAAACTCTGGGTAATCATGAATCTAAAAAAAGAAAAATCTCAAATAAGTTTGCAAGCCTTTATCTTCGAAACTAATTGTTGTGTATAGAGTTATAATGCCACAAACCTTACACACGATGCTGTACTTATATAAACATAAACTGATCACAAGTTACTACAAAATGGTACAAATAATCTTTATCATAGCTATTCCATTATAATCATAACAAAAAAAGTTCAAATATCTTTTTGAAAACCAAGAGGTTATCTAAAGCAAACATCTTTGTGACTAACATCGTCACGACTGCATAATTCAATTTGAAGCAAGTACTCATCAATAAGGGAACAGACCTTATGCAAGATGACACCACAATAGCATTTTCCTGCACTAAGACGAGGCTTGGTGGTGATACTTACTTGCAATGTAGAGTGTAAAGAACGCTCCAGTGAACAAACATGGTAGAACGAGTTGTTGAATAGTAAAAGCAGTTAAAATTGACCAAAATTAAACTCCCGCGATCTCACATAGCATTTCACCACCAATCCTTACTTTGATGCACTAATGTTGCGTCATCATACATAAAGATCATTCATTCTTGGATAATTAATCCTATAATTAAGCAATAAAACGCATTTCCCTGGGAGGCGAGTGACTTTAAAGATTGTTATCAATTGGACATATATTCCCCCATCGTGTTATAAAAAATCACATTTATACCAAATTGTGAGCGCAAAGCGTAAAATTTGAGTTTCAACTGTCGCGAATCGAGGGAAAGTACTCAACTTTATTCTAAAGTTTGCCACTAAAAAGGCCAACAACCACCTCAGTTCCTGACACAGCAAACTTATTTTCGGTAGCTTAGTCAATATTTCGTTCAACTGATAGCTGCCGACTGGGGGGTTCTTTTTAATTCATCATTCTTTTCTCCACTCTTCAGACAAAAAGTAGAAAGAAGTCGGATAAATATACAAGAATTTGGCAAATTCAAGATTTATTAGTTTGGTACCTATTGCTCGCTTTTGATGTGTCCAAATAATATTCGAACGTGATAATTGCGATAGTTTTCATTACTTTCAACAAAACAAACCATTTTGTTGAGTACTTCGGTTATTTTGTCACGGTTTATTGCAAAATTTCGCTTAGCTAGCTCCGACTTGTCGAATGCAGCAATTCGCTTCTTTTTGGTTTTGGTTCCCCAGTTGATACCTTAATAGGCTCATTTGAATTTATCAGATTTGAACTATAATATTTCGTGTTGTCATTGGCTAACATTTTTTACGATTAAAAAATTTGTTATATGCAAACAATGAATATAACAGCTGATTCAGTGTTGTGTAACACTTTCGAAAGCGTGAAACCAGTACTCTCACAGAATATGATTTTTACACTCTCGACCAATAAGCACACGGGATTCACTGGGGTTATTTCGTAAATCCAAATATTACTGATTAGCTCAAGAAACACAGTTTTGTTCCAGGCAGGTACAAAAAATCGGACTGGATCGTGAACCGGATCAATTGCAGATTGGTTGCCAATCCAACCCAGATCAGTTGGGCCGACCATCAGTCTGACCTGGATCAGTTGGACTTATCACCAGTCGAGAACGGATCAATGGGACCACCCATCAGTCTAACACTGGATCAATCAGACCATCCATGAGTCTAGCCTAGATCAATCAGACCAACCATCAGTCCAGCCTGGACAAATCAGACCAACCATCAGTCCAGCCCGGACCAAATGGACCAACCATCAGTCCAGCCGGGGTAAATTGGACCAACCATCAGTACAGCCCGGATCAGACCAACCATCAGTCTAACCCGGATCAATCGGACGAACCATCAGTCCAGCCGGGATCAATCGGACGAACCATCAATCCAGCCTTGATAAATCGCACCATCAGTCCAGCCTTGATAAATCGCACCAACCATCAGTCCAGCTTGGATCAATAAGACCAACTATCAGTCCAGCCCAGATCAATTGGACCAACCATCAGTCCAGCCTTGATAAAACGCACCAACGTTCAGTCCAGCCTTGGTAATATTAATCGCACCAACCATCATCCCAGCCTGAATCAATCTGACCAATCATCTGTCAAGCCCAGATCAATCGGATCAACCATCAGTCCAGCCTGGATCATTCAGACCAACCAACAGTCCAGCCTGGATGAATCGGACCAATCATCAGTCCAGCCCAGATCAATCAAACCAACCATCAGTCCAGCCTGGATAAATCGGTCCATCCATCAGTCCAGCCTTGATCGATCAGACCAACCATCTGTCAAGTAGGTACTTCTAATTTTTGTCAGGCCTTTTTGCAAAATTTCGCTGAACTAGCTCCTGTCACTCGTTGACTGCAGCAAGCCACATCTTTTCAGTTTTAGGTTTCTAAACTTGAATTCTAATTTTCTATGTTGTCACTGGCTAACATGTTTTCTACAATGAAAAAGCTGGTTTGCAAGCAATAAATACAGCAGCTGATTCGGTGTTGTTCGGTGTTGTGTGACACTTTCAAAAGAGTGAAAAATGTACTCTCTTACAAAACATGGTTTTTGCGCTCTCAACCAATCAATGAATGAGATTTTGCTAGAGTTATTTCATAATATGCATTACAAAGGTTTTCACTTCTTTCAGCAAAATATCTTTGTCACTTACATTGTATATATATATATGGAACGGTTTTCATACAATGCTTCGTCAATTTAACTGGAGGATCACTCTTGGTTGGCGATCGTGGCTGATTGAATTTCTTGCTAAATAACTGTTTGTGTGAGGGTCAATAAAGTAACCAACTCCAAATTTTCAGCTATAAAACATTTAATTTGCTCAACGTTTCAGCCTCATGGCCCCCCCCCCCAGGAGCTTATTTACGGTACAAAATCGTGTCAATGAATTTACAGAATAAGTACATATGCAATCGTTATACAATTTAAAATCCCATTGGTAGTTACAAATTCAAGAACAAAATGCGCACCGCGCCAAAACAATAACTCTGAATGATTTAAATATCTATACAATAAACTAGCTACTACACGCGCTAAT
>JAOBRD020671647.1:0-14873 GCA_027575215.2 Hydrozoanthus sils
CTCTGAAATGCCTTTTCTGGTGCTCTAACACACTAACTCTGTCAAAAATCGTTGGTAATTTGGTCGCAACTTTTGCAGGGTTCTTCTTTCCTAACAAACTTTCTGTTGGCTCACGAAACAATAGATGATAATGAATGAGGCTAGACCTAAAAAAGCGAGTAAAAATAGAGATTTCTTAGTTCTTCGTGACAACTCATTCTAACTGACTGTTTTTGGCAGCTACTGAGTACTCACACTTTATGGGTCCACGGCATAAAAGCACTAGATTTTGATATTTCTTGTAGTTTCTTCAGTTTATACAGAATATCAGAGTTTAGTATTTGCATTTTGTTTTCTTTTACGAGAATTTGACAAAAATATCGCAACTAGATGAAATCAGGATTTTACCCATCCCAATCACAAATTGGTCGGGACTCAGGATTTTCCAGCAAATTTGGGATAATCCTGATGAAATCAAGGTGGTTGGACAGTCTGATAGCTTATCTTATATTTGAATTTCACATCAATCATTCAAACAGCACCTTGTCAGCCTTTTCAAGAGCTTGCATCAACTGCCTCACTTGATCCTGTAACTGCTCAACCTCCTTCTCTTGATTCACTGAAAGCGATTTCATCTCTTTGATCCTCTCATTAGCAGCAGCTGTCACCTTGTGTGCAGCATCAAGTTTTAACTTCCATTCTTCCTGATACAGTGTATTGTTTATGGTTGAATCATGGTAAAAAAAAAACAAAAACAAAAACAAAACAAAGAACGAAATCAGGATAAAGAAACAAAAAAATAAATTTTTTCAACAAAGTCATTTAAAAAAAAAGAAGTTAGCAATTTAAGTTACTTAGTTTTTTTACATTAAAAAATTAATTCAAGTTATGGTCATAATTTCCAGTGAACTAAAATAACCTTAGAGTTTAAATTTCAAGAAACATTAATTACTAGATAAATGTTTTGTGAGGTATTCAAAGTAACATCACTGATTGGAAAGTTAGAGGGAATTAACGAAAAGAAATGAATGATTATGCAATAAGTAAAATTGATGGAACAATGACATCGAAGTTCTAACTAAATGTTGCAGTTCTTACCAGCTTTAACTTCCAAGTAGAGCCATTTTTCAAAAGTAAGTGTAGCAAGCTATAAGTGGAAAACTGCTAATAAAACTAACTTGACATTTTGAAACAGTTTCTTCACATATTTGATAAGATTTGGAATGAACTGAGGTAGTAATTGTAGAACAAAGAAAAAGGACAAGTATGAACAAAGAAGAGTTACCAGAAAGAACATTTCAGAGGACTGAAAGTGATAAATTTTCTAGTCTTGAGCAAAAACTTACCCCAAGAATACTAAAAGTTTGTACCTCAAACCTTGTGCACAATGTGCCACCTCCCCAGATGACCCAGTATATAAACTACAGTGGGACCCCTATAACACGGTCACCTTTTCCTTTGGGCCAGGAAATATTGGCCACAATAACGGGGTGACCGTATTAAGGTTTTTATTATAAGAAAAAGTATGGCTATTCGACCGGCAGACCAAACAAAAAATGACCATTATAACAGGGTGGCCATATTAACTAGGTGGCCATAAAGCAGGTTCCACTGTAGTTAGGATGACCATTTCGTTTTTGAGGGGGAGAGAATGGGAGGTTCAGAAGGTTTAGAAAAAAATCCAACATCCCTGTATCATGCAGCAAACAATTTAGGAAAAAAATCAGGCAAACACACAGACCAAAAAAAAATTCCTGTAAGTTACTCATACTCATAATGCTCTTCAGCTGGATGCCTAGATTACAGGCTTGAATTTTTATATTTGAGTAGGCACATTTCTAACCAGTCTCTCTGCAGCTGTAGGCTTTTATTAAAAAATAATAAATGATTATCACTATAACTGCTTACACAAAGTACAGTTACATTAAAACAGGGATACATTAAGAAAAAGGGTCTGCCCCTCACAACAGAAGGCTTAGCTTTAATTAATTCATAACTTTGTCAGTACCTTTTCTGAGTTAAGTGATGAAACTATCTTCTCCAGTTCCTCAGAATGCCTATGTAAAAAAAAACAAAATAACATTTAAAGAAGTTTAAATTTGAAATAAATAAATAATCTAATACATTTAATAATTAATATTTTTTCCTTTGGTTAGTTATTATGAAAAAATTTAAAACCTTACCCAAAGTAGCAAATAAAATAAAACATTTAGACCCAAGTACAGCCTAGAATTAAAATTTCTTACCATAATTAATAATAATGTTATTATTAATAATAGAACAAAAAAATTCTGAGCCTTCCCTGATCAAAAAATAATTAAGGTAGTTTTACGAAAAAATAGTTGTTAATTTTGTTTTAATGACAGTTTACAGTTTTAAACTTTAAATTTGTTCATGAATATGGTTTATAATTAATATTTGATAAAACCTTGTAAATAATCAAACCTTGTTGAGGACGATAAAGACTCTGTCATATGTCTTATGTCTTGCTCAAGAGAATGATTCTGCTCCTTGTATTTCTTGTATTTGGCATCTAATTTCTTCCTTGTATCTTCAAGTTGTAGGTATTTCATTTCAGCATCTTTGTGAAACTGCTGTTGCTCTTGAATTACCATAGCAGCTTTCTCATTTACAGTTTTCATCTCTAGCAGACTAGCTTCAAGATCCTGTTTCTTGTCTGAAAGGTTTAAATGTTTCCCATTCAGCATCTCATTAGCCTGTTCCAGATGCAAGCAACGCATCTCAAGGTTCTGGTTTGTGCGGCTGAGCTGTCGACAAGAAACTTCAAGTTCTTGATTTGTTCTTTCGTAGTTTTGGCATTTAGCTTGTAGTTCATTGCAGACATCCTCCAGAAGGTGGCATCTTCCTTCAAGCTTAGCATTTTCAGTTTCTAGCATTTTGAGAGGCATTACTTCTTGTAGGGAGGAAATGTTGCCTTTAAGATGTTCTAACTGGTTATTCAGTTTCTTAATTTCAGCTTCATAATACATTTGTAGGCCTGTAACCTGTTTTTCATGCATATCATTTTGCTGCATCCTGCAAAAATAAAAACTAATTTATTTAAACTCAATTTAATTTTACTTTGTGTGTGTGAGTCATGTGAGAAACTTCAACCATTCTTTACAAAAATACTTTTATTTATTAGTTATAATTATGCTAGGAACACAGTGTTACAATTAATAATAATTGCTATCTACTATTGTTATCACTATCAAAATTAACAAATTGATGTCATAAAAACCAAAATCAAAACCTTAAAATTTAAACCTGGATCAAGATCTAGAAACAGATGGAAGGACTGGTTGGTAGTAATAAAGCATATCAATAGAGATAAAAGAATGGATGGATTTGGGCTGGTGATCCTAATCTACAGACCTTAATTAAAATGAGGACTAATTCAATGTGTCAACAAACTTTTATGTATTGGTGTGAACTAAGTAAAAACCTGGGGGGGTGTTCAGCTCAGTTCAGTGAAGTCTAATTGCTAGTCGAGGCAGGCGGCTCATTAATAGATCTTTTGTTAAACTGATAACAATGGAAACCCGCCTTATGGCCACCTCGATATAATGATATCTTTTAGTTTGGTCTGTTGGTCGAATGGCCATACTTTTTCTTATAAAAAAAACCTTGTTAATACGGTCACCCCATTATTACGGCCAATTTTTTTCAGCCCGTTGGTGACCGTATTAAAGGGGTCTCACTGTACTTAAACTGCATGAAGGTTATAACTAGTAAGAAATATATTTATAATAGATAAATAAAAATATCTTAATAACCAATGCAAGGTCTGTCCAGGGAAATATTTGCCTGATATCTTTTACAGTACAGACCGAGTGTAGCAAGGTCTGTGTGAAAGTCTGAGGAGAAATATTTCCCAAGATAGCCTGAGCAAACAAGTTTATTAAGATATTTATTACATGGCTTCAATTTTAGATCAGTAAAAGAGAACAAATGTTTATCTCTGTGCACTCGCATTAATGAGAAATCGGTCCAATAACCTCCCAATCCTATATGGGAAGTTATTGGACCAATTTTCAGCCAATCAATGCACAAATTTGATTATTGGCCCTAGAAGTTTGACTTGCAATGTAATAAACATATTTATAAATAGAAAATAATAGATTTATGGAGAACAATAAACAAAAGGAATTGAATGTGGAAAAGAAAATCAAATGGTATAAGTATTATGGCTATGATAAAAGGGTAATTCTCAACATTTTTTCTGGCACACCAACATATTCTCACACATACAGACTGTACAGTACTGCCTGTTCAGGATATGGTTTTCAGACCCTCCAGTCTACAGCACAGTTATGAATCACAGATATTTTTGTCTATGTAGAACAGGCAAGTATATTTTTAATATTTACAAACTGTTTCTACCCTCTTTGAATAGAGCACTGAATGGTACATTTTTTGTGCTGGTCAAGGTGCTTTTATGCCTGAAGAACAGCTTTTTATTGCCCACAGATTTTAATGTCAAAAACTACAAACTCACATTCTCAACAGGGTATATAATACTTACAATTGCCATGACTGGGCTGCATTCCACTTCTGGGCACTGCTGCTACTAACACCAGAAAATGAATCCCCAGCATTCTCAAGTGTGTTCACAGGAGCAGCTGACTGGAGTGGTTCAGAAGTTCTGAACTGACCAGCAGAATTTTGTTGTTGAGAATGCAACTCAGAGCTATTATTCTGAGATTTCAGCAGTCTCAAAATTTCTGACAAGTGTTCTTGAGAAGGTTTGCCTTGTGTTAGCTTCTCTCTTTGTGGCTGATAATCCTCAGACTTAGGCTCTTTGGGCTTCCACTCAGGTACTTTTGTTGGTTGGGCAGTGTTATTGCTTTCTCCTTCTCTTTGACATATCTTACCTGCCCCTATATTTAATATCCCTGAGGAGCCTGAATCCAGAGATGTGATAGAATCACTTTGCACATCACATGACACAACATCTTGAGCTGGAATCCCTTGAAGCTCAAGTGATTTACTTTTGGGAGCTGCACCTGGATGTTGCTGGCAAATACACGATTCTAGCAAGTTTTGGTCGGCTGATTGCATGTTTACGGCTGTTGTTTCACCTTCAGGTTGTGTCTGAAGAACAACTTTTTTTTCTTGAATTCCTCTTTGATTTATTTGTTCTTGTTCTAAGTTGTTCAGCTTTTTAGGGCATTTACTATCTTCGCCGACGAATTCTGAAATCGAAGATCGCTGGGATGTCTGACCTGAATCTTCCTTGCCATACGAAAACTCTTCGCCAACCAGGGCTTGCGACAGAGCTAAATTTTTAACCTTAGGAGAAGACTGTAAAATTCTCCGAATTAGCTCTTGACTGTGTAGTTGTCTCAATTGTTGACGTAATTCTCTCTGGGTCAAAGAACGCATTTGTGACGGAGATAATTGGCTTTCTAGCGAAGCGGCAATCTTTTTCTTCCCGGATTCCAAATCTGCGGCACGCGCGGGCAACGGGTCTGTAGCAACTTCGGATTGTCTATTTAATTCTGGTTCTGGAGAACCAGTTGAATTCTCTTCACTAGATGCTTCAATTTTTTCGCCACCTCTTTCTCCGTCTTCTATATCTCGATCCGCCACCATTTCTGGTTTGAAAGTGCAACCGTTTTGAGCTGTCAAAGGCGCAATATGTCCGACTGTATCTGACTTTTCATTGTCATCGCCGTCACCTTCCTGTCTTCTGTTCTGCAAAGAATTCTGTTCATCTCCTGCATCACAAATACTGTTACTCTCAGCCATTTCATAGACAAAAATCCAGTATCTTTAGACGCCATGAACATCCATAAATGTCGATCAAGAATAACAACGGAGGATAAATGTCAGATCAACGAAACAAATTGACTCAGTGATCATCTTCTGATTTTAATGACACACTTAGAGCGTTTCACACAAATCTGTCTCCCCAGGGTATATTAACTCTTGTGATCTTCAGTCACTGGTTATCGTTCCCTTAAGGAATGACTTGTGAGAGTCATAAAAACCGTTGTTAATTGCGAACTTCGAGGATTTGTTTGCATAAGTTAAGCCACATTGCTTCAAAACAGCCGCCATTTTCTGATTTTGTCTATTTGACAGCGCATGCTTGAAAAAAGTAAACAGCTGGTAAAAAAACCGCGCGTGATTATCTTTGTCTTTCTCTTTGAGAAAAAGTGATTATTTCAAACTATCTTAAAATGTAATCTCCATTGTGTCGGCTTTTTAGTTTTAAATATAGTAATTTAAAACTAAGAACAAAGTATTTAGGAAGCCGCGAACATAATTGAATTTATCAACCGCCCAGTGCAAGACGTGCAAGGGGTCGCTATAGAGTCAATATTTACATAGATCTATCTCTTTCAATAAACCTCATAGAAAATTAGCAATTCTTTTGAAAAACAACTGAAATGCCGTTGGTTTATAGGCATATCAACTGTAAATTCCTTTTGTCTAAAACAGCTGCTTTTATTTTAAATTGAAGAACAAACTCTACGGGAAAAGTTTTTAATAATATTAAGCTCTGCTGAATTTGCTCTGATTGACTGCCCAGAACAGTTTCGCTTTTTGAGTAAGCCGCTAAAATTATCTAAATGAATATTTTATTTTTAATCACAAGTCATACGCGAAGAGCAGATTCTTGATTAAGATTCGCTTTTAAAAGGTTTTGTGAAAATTTTCGAGTTTGGTTTTTAGTTTACGTTCCATTGTACGAAAAAAACACAATTGGATCATATTCATACATTTCATAAGTTATTCTCTAGACTGATCAAGAACATGTCTTGAAATAATAACTTTAAATTTATTTGACTTGAGGTTCAACGAATTAATTGCATATCGTTTCGGAGACTACTAATGCTTTAGAATTTTTAAACTTGAAGTAAATCCGTTATTCAAGCGATGGTTTTGTACGAAGGTAGCGTCACATAGGAATGAAAAATTGTTCGGTGTTTGAGTCTTTACATGTACACATGGAAAAAAATATGAAAGGTTTGAACTTCTTAACACACAAAATTTTGCCTTGAACAGAAACGAATTTTTGTATCCCGAATACATTCGTTTCAAAATGCCAGGTAAACCGTTCGTGCGTGCGGGCAGAATCTAGAACCGAGCAATGCCGCTTGGACCACAAAACTGAATGGGGACGTGCTTGTGGTGACAAGGAAAAGCAAAGCAGTTAGAATATAAACTGGGTGCGAAAATGATCTTGGTTTAACTTCGCAAGAACGTTTGTCTAAAGCTTTTTAAACCAAAAATATTCTATAGTCTATACCATTATGTTTTAGCTCTTAATGGAACCTTTTAATAGAGAGATCGCTAATGAAAAAAACAAAAGCAAAAACAACTGGCTACATTTCACTGAATCAAAACATGCCGATGTACGGCTTTTAAATAGTAATTACAACAACCGTTAAATCAAACCCTCGTTCTACAAAATATATTCACAACTGGTGTTTCAGAAAGTTTTAATCCCAGCATTTATAGGAGCCTACAAAGGAGTTTTGGCGACAGGCGACACGGTTTTAAATTGAGGCGGCAGACAATTGTCAAAGCGCCGACAAGCGACAGAAATTATCGGGAAAAGCGCGGCAATTTGCGACAGCGACAAGGGGTATCATAGATCAACTATGTATCAAAACATCCAGTTCAGGCTCATGATACTTTTTGTCCGAGCTTAAAATTTTTAGAACATGCTAATGAGACAGACACATTTGTTCGACATGTTCACTTAATTGTTTTTGACAACGATTGATAAATTGGGAAGCTGTTAAGAAATTAGCAAAGCAAATAGTTGCTTAAAAATTAAAAAATATGACAGTGACATTTTTGTTCTTTTAATACTAAAAGAAAAAGATGCGACAAAAAGATCAAATAATGTGGGACAAGCGAGATCTGAGCACCCCTTCATTAGGCCCATTATAGATCTGTAAAGGAAATCTTCACAACAAGCACACAAGCGTTTTGATGGTTGGAAATAAATGTCAAAGCTCGATCGCGCAAAATTTCACTGCTTCGTATAAAAAAATGCTTTTTATCGGGTTTTATCCTCGTATTCTTAAAAACTTACTATTCGATTTTCTATGTTAGGTTCTTACATCTTAATACATATTCGAAAACTTGTTGCAATTAACTGTGTGGGGAACACTAATTTCCGTATCGCGATCAAAATACATGTGCGTCCACGTGCATGTTTTATTTTTGAACCAGTAAGTTTTGGTCAAGGCTCGTTCTAAAATTCTTGCGCTTTTAGTTTTAGAATCTCCGTTGTTCTTACATCGTCCTTTATTCCACCATGTTAATTACTTGCTATAAAGTTAATTTGGATCAGCGTGCAACTGCAAAACACCCAGCTGCCACACACGGACCATCTTTTGTTCTTGATTGTGTTAAATTCGCATCCTGATTTTCTACAGCCTCGTTGTGTTTTGAACTGAAAACTATTCTTATAAAATGAAAATAGCGCGCGTGTAACTGCATTGTTAACAACAAAACAAAGGAAATATACCTTCAAAGGAACGTGCTAATCAGCAGCAGACATTACACAAAGAAAAAAAAATTGATCACTTTTACTCACAATAACAAATCACGAGCCGCCCCGGGCTAGCCTGTGAACAGGCTCTTCGACGAAATGGTGAGAAGAGCCTGTTCACAGGCTACCCCGGGTCCATTGTAGGAATAACGCCGGGGTGAAAGGCTTTGCGGATCGGTGGATTTGGCAAAAATGTCGTTCGGATTGCGGATTTCAACAATAATTTTAGCGGATCTGCAGATCCAATAAATCTGATGGATTCGGATTTTGGCAAAAAACTTGTGCGGATTACGGATTCAAAGCATAATTCTAGTCGAACTGCAGATCTCTAAATGGCCGGATCGACAGATTTAGCACTGAAATTGCACGGATAGGTTTTTGCTTATAACGGCATCCATGCACTTAGCTTACGAGAACAATTACTGAAGAACAAAAACAATTACTTCTGATAGCCAACAAAAAAAAATTTTTTTTCAAATTTTTACGGGAAAAATCGTTGTAAAGCCATTTTTATATTACGCTGACTGTCAACGAACACGTGATCAACCATAGCCTACGACGTTGCTGCGATTCAGTGAGTTCCGTTGGTAAATATAGACACTGAAAAAAACCTATCCAACTTTGATTAACTTAGTGACGAGTGACCTAATTCTGAGGGGGAAAAACCTAAATAAACGGTTATAGATAAAGGCTAAAAGAAATACGTATCTCGTCTTTTTCGAATGAAATATCAGTATTTTAGTTCGTAGAAAGGACCGTTTGCATTTTAGGAAATTTTCGAGTTTCCGTCTATAAGAAATCGCATAATCAGTTTAATTTCGCCTTACTTCCTTTCCAGCTGATCTGTTTACACTGCAATAAAAAAGCGTGTTCAGATTGTGTTTGCAGTTTAGATTCTTGCATTTGAATTTTGTTTTGTATGAGTCATTTTTCGTGTGAAGAGTTAAACATATATACGAGCGGTTATATTCAATCGAAAAGCACTTCAGGCTCAGAATCGAAGAACCTACACGATTGAACCAAACAGAATACAGGCAAAGGTGAGGTGTTTTATTTCATACTTCTTTCTTATACTTCTTTTAGATAATATTGCAAGCTATGCGAGATAGTTATAAAGACACGTAGCCGCCCATTTCTAATAATTATGTTACCTAGTGAGTTCAGTTATTGAGACCAAGAAGTAATTCTGTCATTATAAGTAAGGGTTTTTGATGACCACAGCGCGAATTTAATCTGACAAATGCAATTTATAGGCTAACACACGAAACGCGAACCCCCTATAACTTTTGACTTTTGACTATTGACATTTTAGTCGAGCTTAGAGCTAATATTCTTTAAAATATATTTATGCCTTTAAGTCTTCATGTTAATTTTCTTAGTCTTATAATCGTATAGACCATTTTCACGCAAAAATATATTAAAGAAATCAAGAAAATGTGGCCAGCATCAAACTCAGCGCATCCGTATTAGCAAAATTGCAAAATTTCGTAAACATTTCCCAAAAACTAATGCAGATATGAAGTTTTGAAACTTGATTTTCTGCCCTTATTATTACAGAGAAATGTATGAGAAAACGTGGAAACGAGGCTGGACGGGCATCAATGCCCGTCCACATTACTTTTCGTTGGAAAATTAACCAGTTTCAAAACTTTATATCTCCGTCAAATTGCAGCCAATCTTTATGAGACTTTGTAGCTTTACTATTATTTATGTGCTGAGATTGACTCTGGACTCGTTTTCCCGATAAACTGAATATATTTCTGTGCCATGCAAGCGTGATAAAGGTCTATGTCTCGGCAAACGGTTAGAACTTCGCGTCTTCTCGGACAAAGACGTCAAATCGTAGATCCCGGGTGGCGGATCTCGAAGAGTACCTCGAATCCCATTGTCTGTTTCCCCCTGACAAAGACACAACATGCAAATTAGCCGCTCATATTCTAGTTCCTCTTTCGCTGTAGTTACAGTTTCTGGTTCCCGATGGAGGCTGGCCACAGTATATACGAGATCTTTTTCGTTTCGCTATTTGTATACGTGCACTTTTTTTTTTTACAAGAATATACTCTATAAGAATAACGAGGCTGAAATTGGCCACATTTTAAGAATATTTAAGAATAATGCTAAGGATTAGATTTTGTACAGAACTGTAACCGCTTTCCTTTTCTGCGACAATTTGACAGCCCAGGTGTCGGTCGACGAGTTTAAGAGTCTGTATCAAAACTGAACGGTTTGGTTTGGTGCCACCGATTTACGGCGACCCGTCGATGCCATTCGATACCACAGTTATTTTAAAGCGGAAATTCCATATCACCGATATTCCCGAAACTAAGAATATCCGTAAGAATATTTTCAGCCTAAAATCGGCCGATAACTAAAAATATCTAGCCTCGCCCGATCGCGAAAA
This sequence comes from Hydrozoanthus sils, assembly GCA_027575215.2. NCBI lineage: Eukaryota > Metazoa > Cnidaria > Anthozoa > Zoantharia > Hydrozoanthidae > Hydrozoanthus > Hydrozoanthus sils. The sequence goes on from JAOBRD020671647.1 coordinate 10,896, forward strand.
TTAAATTTCTTATAAAAAGAGTGTATTTTTCATATTGAGTGCTTGCTTTAAACATAAAAAAAAATTGCCACTATATGTTGTCTGATGTATTAGTGCCATCTTAGTAAACGGTGAGATCAAGCAGTCAATTAAACAAAAGAGTCAAGTTTTTTTTTTTTACTTAATTGGTTGTTAGAAGTATTAGAAACTTGTGTTAAAACTTTATCATGACCCGAGTCTCCGTTTGGTCTTTAATTTTTTGACTTAAATTTCAGGCCCTCTCAGTGTCTCTGTTTTTGTTCTTATAAAAATGTGTAGCCAATAATTACTCCTACTGGCTATATTCCTTGCCTTGTAAGTATTTTAAAAGAACACTCTCTCTCAGTTCGACAGCTGGAAAATTAAAAGAAAAAAAACAAAATTCCCAACTTGACTACAAGTTTTTTTATACATAAATAATATAGATAGATTTATCTCTGCCACAGACCGAAACCAGTGGTTTAGTTCCGCTTTGGGCATAACTTAACAACTTCCCGTTTTGGACATACTATGCCCTCCAGCTCGGTAGTATAAGTTATGCAGAACTAATCATCGCGAACTCAAGGAGTTGAGTTAGTATATGCTGTAAGCCGGCGCTTTCAAAAAATGCTTCTAAATAATCGCTATAGCACATCGTGCTGTAAGATTGTTTAACTGTTTATTACATAAATTCAATATCTTTATTTGTACTCAATGCTCTGTTCCTAAAAGAAATCTTTAGCAAAAACTGAAAACTTAAGAAAGTTATACTGATTCCGTCGTAAAAACCAACCAATTAGTTGAACAACTGCACTCGAAAATTCTTGTTGAGTCTTTTGTTGTGTTTAAATTGGACTTTGTTTGACCGAAGTGGATTCAATAATATTGATTTCAGTTTAATTTACTCTCTTTTCCGACAATCACTTAATCAGTTTTTGTTTATAAAATATTGCGCTGCAGCTGCATGAAAAAGTACTTGTCCAGCCGAGAAAATCAAGAGATAATCATTTGGTACAACTCACTTACGTGGCACGGGATTTTGACAAACACATATATAACTAAGTCTAAGAGTCGATCAGTGGTCCAAAGAATTCAGTGTTGTGAAGCCTCGGAACAGAAGAAGTCAAGTGTACAACCAAGCTCCTGATTAAAGTGTTTGTATTCGATCGATCAAATCTACTGCCTCCTCTATAAATACACAGAGCAGATCACATCTGAGCAAGTTTCAAGGTCAGTTGCTAGACCCTATAGCGCATTTTTCTTTGTTTCCTTCGTTCTGTCTTCATGCATCATTTATCGTTTATTATTCCCTTAACAACATCATCAAAACATTATGTTATACTTGCAATTAATTTTATCTTAAGGTAAAAGTTGTCCGAGTTTTAAGGCTTTCCACTTACTACTACGAGTGATTTGCTACGGATTACACTACATCTAACTCCAATGTCGTTTATGCTTTTGGCATTAGCACACTTTGGATTATGGAACTGACACACACCGTGCTGTATAGAAGAAGAGAGAGCCTTAAATACCAAGTGTTTCTTAATTCAATCCTGAAATCAATGTGTAACTAAATTAATAGAGAAACGTTCTTAGCAAGATAAAAGCCTGACTTAATTTGTATCATAAAAAGTTTCCATGTTCCAGAGATTTTAGCATCTTTGAAATATTTTGACACTGAATTACTCCAATTTCAGGCAATGCTGAATTTTTGCAATCTAGTATGACATTGATTTCTTCCTGCAATATTCGCCTCGGGAGAATTTGTCTAACGGCGTCCCTAAAGAGTTAAAGTTGGCACCAGTTTCCCTCATAACCTCGCTCCCTCCCTTTTCTTGACATACTGCAGCTTGCGTCAGACAGCTTTGAACTTACTGTCAGTTTCGTTTTCTCAAAACAGCAATCAGCGTGCTATAACTCGTGTTGGGAAACAAGGAACGATGCATTTTGTGAAACAGTTGGTACTGCTGTTGGTTATTGCTCTTGTTGTGGATATTTCCGAAGGCTGGAGGCGTAGGCGCCGGCGCAGAACTCCAACGCTTCCTACCGACTACTGGGTGAACAGATGGGATCAAAAATTCACCTTCCAATGTCGTGCAGGTAAGGGTCATTTGGCAGTTGATATCCCGCCCCCCACCGGCCACTCCAAAATTTGGTGAAAACGCTTGCTACGCAGCCAAACTCCGTGATCATTTGGCAGTCGGGCTGCCTGTGTAATCAAAATTCGCAAGATTAGGTAATGACGTATTTCAGCAGTTTCTGAGCCCTCTGTATGAAGAACTGCGGTAGACCATTTACACCAGCTGAGCGCGGACAGAGCGCAAAAACCGCCGCACATGCTCAGTGGGTTACTCTTGTTCTGGAATATACTGACTCGAGAAATTTTGCGTAAATTATACCATTTTCAAATGGCCATCAATAAAATAAAATACGTTAACGAAAAAAGTATATGCATAACTGAACGAAATAGTTTTAAAACAAAACTCTAAACACCTCTAGAGTTCGATTAGTACAAGTTAACATATTAAAATTTGATGTTTAGTGAGTTGTCGTTCTGTCGAAAAGTTTAAAAACTTTCAAAATAAACAAAGGAAACAAGAGCAAAAGATAAGGCCATACCCGAAGGGATAACGTTGGTATTTTACCTAGAGACTCCAAAGCTACTGTGGTATAACATATCAAATGTACCCCTCGTAATTTTTTGGCGTCATTTTAGCAATTTGTAGTTAACCGGCATCGCGCGTTAAAAGACGGAATTATTTTGCCTTTTTAATTCTTCACAAAGCAACGAGGAACCACTGAGTACAGAAGTAGTTCAATGGTGTACAATTTCTTTATTAACGATAACTTTGATATATACTTTAATAATGCATCGGCAGTTCCTAACCTGACAGACTACTATAAAATATACAATGAAAACATGTTGCTTATGCACCAGTCAATTGAAGCCACGGCCCCCCGACCCCCGCGACATGCCGGGCTTTTAACGCGTCCATAGCCAGTCTTTAACTGGTTTTTAACAGCGTTGTTTCCCTGGGGAGCCGTGAATTTAACAACTGCCTCTTGAGAGCCGGGATCTATGTGCAGGAATTTAACTGCACGTTACTGTCACGGACACGGGGAATGAGCGGGGATTAACAATTGAAAGTACTATTCGAGTGTTCTTTGAAGAAGCTTTAGGAAATATAACACTCCAAACGTAGCTTCCTCTGACATGATGTTATACAACGCCACTCCAATAAGGGCCGGTGTGCAGTCGGAGAGAAGAGGGCTTGTTTTATCCTTTTTGCACTTGGTAAATTGCTTTCATCAGACATTTTAAAGGCGGGTATCAACCTGCTTAACTTTCAACTTTCTCGTTTTAGTCAGTCCATTTGTTCCTAGGCCCCACAACCCTGGGGCTGTTTAACAAGCTATTTGACCCCGGGGGGCGGGGAGTCGAACAATTTCTAATGAGACTAGTTATATACTGAATATGGGAGTTGTTATTGACTTTGAATTATTTCACGCTTATAATGCAGCAATCCTTATAAACCTTTCCTATTTTAATTGTTATTTCAAATGCAAAAAAAAATGTTATCTTACAAACCTATCGTTTTTTGGTACTAGTAAACCATTATATACTTATGAAATCCTTTAGGTGGCTAATACTGCCACAAACCGTTTGACAGAAAGTGAGATAAGACCTCCGTACTCACCCATACTTACTCATGCATACAGTACTTCACATTTCCATGCAGTTCATGACCCCCAAACTTCACATTTGTATTTCGGAAAATAAAAAATATAATCCTTACCCAAACCCTAACCATTACTCCTAACCCTAACAGTAATTTCAATAAATTTTGGTTGCTCGTAAAGGAAGGCTTACCTCCAATATTTTGGTCTAAAGATCAATAGCTTTGCATGCATAATTAAGTATGGGTGAGTAAGGAAACTTTGCCAAAAGTTGAATCTAGTGCCGCCCCCCCCTCCCCCCCC
>JAOBRD020671757.1:0-14872 GCA_027575215.2 Hydrozoanthus sils
ATATACATGAATAAACAAAATTAACTGGCTAAAGCACAAATGCATGTTTCTTTGCCAAAAATATCAATAATAAGTGGTTGGACAAAGTCACATTTTGATTCCCGTTTTAATCAGACAGTGCTGTTTCATACGGACCGAGGTCCGCACTCGTCGGTGATCGAACAGAGAATTCTCTTGAAATCCAATAGAGTGACCGTTCTCGAAGCGTACAGAAACGTTAAGTGTAATTCATTCTAACTTTTGAACCAGTTGATGAAACCCTTTAAAGTGACCATTCATTTTGCTTGTCTTGCACGAAGAGTAGAAATGATTTCTGTTATTCTTTCTAACTTTTGAACCAGCTGTTGGAACCCTATAAAGCGACTATTCATTTTGCTTGTCTTGCACGAGGAGTAGAAATGATTGATATTATTCATTCTACCTTTCGAACCCTTTAAAGTGACCTTTCATTTCGCTTAAATCTCGAAGAGTAGAAACGATTTGTCTCATTCGTTCTAATACTTTTGAATCAGTTTGTGAAACCCTTTTTTAAGCTACATTAACTAGATTTGTTCGTCTTTGATATGCGTATTCAGAACATGTCCAATGTTTAATCAACTCCAACATTTTAGATGTTCACTCAGCAGGAAAGACTCTGCCTTGATATAAACAATAACCAGTTTAGCACCAGCACTGAATCAATAAATCATAATTATAATATGTTTAAAACTCAAACAGGAATTTTTAACCACAGTGCTAGTTACAAAGAGAACTTCATTTTTAAAACTTTTTTTAAAGCTGGTAGTCGCTACAATTTTTGCGCCAAGACAATTTGCCTACCTAACTCTCATCAACAACCAATTAAAGATTTCGAGTTTGGAAAAACAGTTTTAAGAGTAAAAATTGACATCGATATCAGCTATGAAACGAGGCTTTAGTGAATGTTTTAGAGTTGTTGCTGCAAGCTTCTTAACTAACTTGGAATTTAAATCGGCGTCCTGGTGTGATGCATGCTGGTAACTGATTGGAGTAGAATCCTCCAACATTAAATACGTGTACAAATTTTTTAAAATAGAGAAGAAAGTAAAGTTCTAGTCTGAAAAGGACGTAACTTCTAGAAGGCCTCCCATCAACGGAACATGTCGAATCAATAAACAGTATTATAGTAAAAGTTCAGTGTCTTCAAAACTCGAACACTTTAGGCGCGGAAATATAAACTGTTTAGTACCGGAAAAGGGAGGGTGTCTGTTTGTAGAGCTCAATATTGCTTTACTGCAGGATAGTATAGTGTTTACATCTGTCTGTAGTTCCAGAACGTTTTGCTTGCTCGCACCTTGGTAATAATGTTTTTTGGGCTTGTTTCTTGGCTGTTTGTTATCATACTGCAAAAAATCTTGTACTTCTCACACACAATAAGTTGCAAATATCTTAAACTGTTTGCAAAAAAAAAAAAACACATCAAAAAATACAAGCGAAAAATAGTTAAGGTAATGGAAAGCCCTAACTGATTTATAGTTGCTAAATTTTTGTTTCTTCTATCAATAAGAGATTACAAACGGTATACACGAAAACGCAAGAGACGTTCTTTTAAATCATATTCAATCCATTAATGGTTATGGTAAAAAGGCTGAGAGTTTTTAGATAGTTTATTATTAGCTATAAATCGTTTGCTATCTCGATGTTTCTGGGAACATCAATTGCCTGATGCGGAACAGCAAAATTCAAGTTTACCTATTTTTATCTGGCAAGTCTTTTGTAACTTGAAAATATTTTTTCCTTAAAATAACATCAACGTGATTCAAAACCTACACTCTCCTTTCCCAAGTATGAAATACAATAACAGGAAAAAAATCAGTTGTAATCAGTTGACAGTTGTTTCCGTGGTTTTTAAAACCTCTTAAAACTATGCAGCAGCAACTAATCTCCATTGGATTACTTAATCCAAGGCCTTAGTCACAAATTACTAATGCATCGCCCCCAAAATCTAGAGCAGAAGAAAAACCCTATTGAGGTTTTCGTGCGCTGTGGCGTCAAAAGTCTTTAAAAAAGACAGACAGGATCAACCTACCAGATAAATGGACGGCATTTTTTTGAATGCATAGTAACTTGGACTAACTACTCATTTAACTACTAAAAAGCGTTTAAAAGCGTCGCGTTGAGAGATTATGGCAAATTGTCAATTTTGATTGTTTTGAGTGAGGAGAATAAGAGTATTTTGATGTTTTATCAAAGTGATTGTAATGAAAAATTCAACATAGTTGATCGTGTTGTCTGTAGTCCTATTAATAGACTAATTTTTCGCTCAAGGAAAATACTTTGAAAAACAGTCTCAACACGCGCCGCAGCTTAAAATCTTAGCACGCCATTGCTCTAAATTTTGTATAATTTCACGGTTGATTTTCTATATTGTCCAAACGGTAGTGAAAATGAACAATAATTTTTTTTACCCTCTGTAATCTAAATTTCGTTTACATGAATAATAATCTTCACCATTACCTTGACTCAGTCGTAAACATTTTTGTTTTAGAAGAAGTATAAAGTCTCGACCTGACAAACAAAGGGATTCACTTAGGAACAAAACCATATTTGACGAATGCAAAAGTTGATCCAAACGATTAAGTCTAAACAACGGTATACACTTTGCACTCACTTTGTGTGTAGACCATAAAATAAAAATGAAATGTCATCAAACAAATGAGGATAAAAGTATTAAGGCAAGTTTAATTAAAGTGTTAAGAATCAAAAGCCCTAAAAGCCAGTACGCCATGATCGAGCAAGTATTGTCGGGTTTGAAAAGAATTTCTATCTCTTGCTTTTCCCAAAGGATTCGTCTCAAAATTTCAGTCTGATTGCTTCAATCAAGACTCTAAACTAATGAGGCAACTTAGCCAGTGGATTTAAACAGTGTATTGACCATTGTTTTTGATAAGTTATGTATTGAGCATTGATATAATGGATGAAAAAACACGACCCTTCTCTTGGAACAAAAAATCACAATACCCAAAACTCGTTTTACTTAACAGCTAAAGAACGCACCATCTCGTGAAATCGATTGAATTTGAAAACGCAATTGCAAAAGATCTATGCGGTTGATGATGAGTACGTTCGGTTATGGCGTAGCTCTACTCGGCGTAAATCTGCTTGCGTCAATGTGTTGTTTATTTCTGTTGTCGTGCTAAACGCTTCAACACTGCTCCACTTTCTTTTAAACATGAATTACAATAGGCTTTCACTCACAAAAGCGACAACAATAAACTTGTATATATCCCGCCATGTATTAATTACTTTCCATTTGCAGAGGAAGTTACTATTGAGAAAGATGATAAACTGAATTCCTCCCACTACTGTCAGTCGCAAATTGTTATCAACCGAGTAATGACACTCATCGCAGAGATTCTTAAAAGATTTGAAGATAGTCCTGACTAGTTCGTGTAGTAGTCTGTTGACCGTTGTCAACTCGGTTAGCTTATGCGTCAAAGGACAGCCACCAGACACCACTGACAGCTCAAATATTCATGACTACTGGTGTTTAAAGTCTTTGTTCAACATCGTAGTCAGAGAGAATTTTCCCCTTCTCTCTTTAAAATGCCCTTACCTTTCGCGATTTTTCCCTACCCGAGACAAAAAAATATACCAGAACTGTTAAACCATTCACAAGAACCCTATCACGATTCTTTTTGCGTTATAACTTAACTCCTTGACGGCTCTAAGACACATGCAAAGCATCGTTAAAAGAGAAAACATTACTAATTGAAAACTTTAGTAAATTGCATTCTCTTTGAACCAACTAATTGTAATTGTAACCTGAGGAATAGAAGGTCATTGAAAAGAACGTTTGCAAATCAAAACACCAACCATTAATATCATATTCAACAAGTTGTACTAAAGCTTCTTTTTACGGTGTGTCAAGTTTGAATACAATCGTAAAATACTACAACTTCGTCAAGCGGATACTCGTTTTTACCAAGGACAATCTATTTGTTTTCTTATACAAATATATTCTAGAAGAGAAGTACTAATATATTTTGTTTATCACTTTAGTGAATTTCTATATTTGATGATAAGTACCACTAATAATTATTCTATTGTTTGTAACAGTAGAGTTGGCGCCAAAGCTCTTAAACTAATGATAAAATGCATGCAATAAAATCTGCATCAGAAGATAATAGCCATGTCAAGAAACCATTACCTCTTCAGGAAAGTATTTCTGTGTATCGACAGAGTCGGAGACTTTCAATTTTATTTTTCGCTATTTCCTGCTGTCGATATAAGAAAACGAAAATCAGCATGTAGTCTTCATGTTAGTCATTTTTGGAGGTAAAACGATTTGGAAAATTTCGCAAATGGATGTAATGCGGTTTTCGTCTCTTAGCCGTAAACAAACGAGACAAAGATGAATATCAAGCCACGGGTCCTCTGCAGAATCTGAGTTTCCGTTCCAGTTTCTAGGTCAAAATATTCTGAACTAAAATCTTCCGTCTTTCAGACTATTGTCCTGTAACAAGGATTTGTTTTAAGTTGATAACACCAGGAATAGTAGAGAGTGAGAATAGCCGTGATATTGGCCGAAAACCCACCGGTATAAACAGGATATTCTTGAGCACTTAAAGGCTATTAAGTTGTGGATTTGTTTAGTTTATCTCAACAGAATGAATGGTAAATATAGTTTATGCACGACTTTTTTTGTTTCACGAAAAATAAAGCAATGACAAGTGTACAAAAGAAAGGCAGTGCAAATGAAATCTACACGTTGAGAACAACGACAATGTCGACATCCTTACGCCTGAAGATAGGGCGCCCGAGACACAAGATGTGAACATGGTGAAAGAGAGTCTCATATCGGATCGAACCTCAAATTGCAAAATGTGTTTCAACTAAAATCGGGCTTATCGTAGTTGGTCATAATATTTGAGCAAAATAAAGGAAAAGGTGACAAGCCACGATTTTGCTGACAGATAAAATGTCTTAAACTTTAAAAAACCGTCTCCTCTACTTTTTGTCTTGCATTAGTTATCTAGGAAAATCAACCAGTTTCTACAAGAAATTTCGAGAAAACAGCGTTAGACTGAGAGTAAAGGCTAGCAATGAACCAGTAGATAAAACTCGTGTACCGGTCGCTGTTTCAAGTTTTCACGTTCTATTTCCGAACTCGCCAAACAACCATGTTTTCAAACCGTTTATATTGCAATAAAGCACTTTGTTCTACAAGCAAATGGTTTTAATATAAATTGACATCTTGTGTCATGTCAGAGGTTACTTTCATCAGCAACTTTTGTGAAGTTAGTGATACTCAATTCGAACTAAATATAAAAGTATATTTCTTAATAATTGGAAAGTACAGACCACACTGATTTGGTACGACGAGTTTAGTCATTCCATAACTAGTCCATTCTGATGGATCAGTCTAATAAATTGACTTATTAACAGATCACTCGCCCTAATGCCATTATAGTAACTTTTCGTATAATTACACTAAAGCCCTGCTTTTTTAGCTCTTTCAACCTGATTGTGTTTTGAAAGAAATTTCAAAAAGGTTAACCGCTTTGAGAGAGCAAGCGCGCGAAACCATATATTGGTGCAATGTTAACAGTGCTGTTCTGCATCGTAAACGACCAATTCATCAATCATTTTATCTCTTACTGTCAGCCGATAATGACTTAATATCACTTAAACGAAACTGCTTTGGTTGGACTGCACACGGCAATCACATCTGGCCATTAGCATGTTATTAAATCTCGTAGCTGTAATCACTTAAGCCAATCAACAAGTCATCAGAGACCCCTTTGATTGAAAAGAGTTTCTGCAATGAAAATAACCATTAGCGACATCTAAAATGTTTACTGACTTCTTCAATCTTGGTGATTTATTCACATAATATGTTCATTACTAGAGCTAAGCCAAATTCTCATGCATTTTAAAACCGAATAACTGTAATCGCCAAATCTAAAGTTCGATTTATCACTACTATAGTGTTGAAAGCTTTCAAATTACGACTGGAGAAAGCCACTTCACACCTAACGTAAAAGGATAAATTTGGAAAAAAGGCAGTTATAGTATTCCTTACGCCTCCAACTAACACCGATCAACACTTCAAAACAGCTTTCAAGCACCCATATAAAAGTTGGCTTTAAATAAATAGGGCGTCATTGGGTTGAGCTAAGGCGTACAAAACAGAGATTTTAAAACTGATATAAAACTATATCTAGATTACCAAAGGCACAAATGGCTCAAATCTACAAGGAATGATAGAATTTGGAGTAGTTTTGACGCGTATAATTACGGACAATGTCTGTAATTGCTCATTGTTGTATTCTGGCCAATTGCGTAACACAATCAGTAGCCACACTTTGAATGACAGCGTGCTCGTTACTAATTGATGCCAAAAGGTAGCCAATGAAAAGGCTCGTTATCAGTTTCCTGCCAGTCTTAAAAGAGGTGGGAGGAGTGGAGTGTTTCAGGTTTCTCACTGTGCCATTAGCAATTCTTTTCAACCAATCAGCACCAGAGATTAGTGTGTCAGACATAAACCTGACATTTTTATTCGTGATCATTATCTATGACTTAAAACGTCTCCACTTATGAGAGGCTGCATAGAGCTCGTATACAAACTCATATTGTTTGTCCTTCCTTAGGTTGCTGAAATTACTACTTCATATCAAACCCCAAACATTTACTACTCATTAATTTAAGCAGCACGACGTACCAGTGTCATGGAGCCGGTGAAGACCCGAACGAACCCATTTTCCATATCCAACATATTAAGCAATAATACGAATCACAAAGAATACGATGGACTCAAAGAACAAGATAAAAAGAGCGATTCGGAAGTGGATGATGGGGACTTAAAAACAAATCTCCAAAAGTTGAAAGATGTGGATGACCAAACAGATCCTGGCGCAACATTACTAACGCGAACAGGATTCTGTTCATGGACTGGCTCAAACAGAGAGGACAGAAAGAATAGTTCATCAACTCGTAAGTTATTGCTTCCTTCTCCGGTCTCTTTCGCCATTGGCAGGTTACAAATAGGACTTCTCTCCCACTTTTTAGTTTGTTAAGTATTCTCCCAAAGTGGCGCTATCACAAGCTCTGTTCCTTTGAGAAATGAAAATAACTTTAGTTTCGATTTCCCTCGCGACGTGGCTTCGCTCGGTCTGATATTGATTCTTACTTGCCTTGTATTCTTGTTTGCAGATTCAAATGACGATGGACAATCGCTTGATGGTGACAGCAAGCAGGTAACTAAAAAGCGTAGAAAGAAGAAGACAAGGACTGTGTTTTCCCGCAGCCAAGTCTACCAACTGGAGTCCACGTTTGAAATAAAAAGATATCTTTCATCTGCGGAAAGAGCAAGCCTAGCTGCGCAACTACATCTCACTGAAACGCAGGTGAAAATCTGGTTTCAAAACAGAAGAAACAAATGGAAACGCCAGATCGCTGCTGAAATGGAGGCTGCAAATATGGCACAAAGCGCTCAGCAAAGAATGGTGCGTGTGCCAATTCTCTACCATGAACAAAGCCGTGGAGAAACCACAGCACATCAATCGTATCCGTTTTACCATCCCTCGTACGCGGGAGCTTTACCGTACGCGCCAACCTTTTCTCATCTACTTCCTCCCCCTCCACATCTGCGATCCACTATGCCTGCCCTGGTATAGTAATTTCTAAACATCGCGTGTCAGCTACAACGACTCACTTGACTTAAGCGGTTTCTTTTTGCAAAAGTGACGAGTCAAATATGTGGTTGTTACTCATCAAGAACTTGCGAAATTGTAAAGATGTACATATATGAATAACTGTAAACTATTGCCTGATCTACTGAAGAGAAAAGTTGCCCAATTGATACTCGACACATCCTCATCCAAAGCTGCCTGACCGTATCCGCATTTCTTTATTGACCAATCCTTTGTAAAGAGTACACACTCACATTCGTGCAAAATATATTTATTGAACACTGAATTGCGAATTAACAAGAACGAATTAAAAGAAACCATATTTAACTTTAGGTAAGCAAGTGACTCTTTGAATCTCTAAAATCGAAAATTGTAAATGAATGTTGATGAGATCTGACAATTTCCACTTCTATTCAATATTAGGTGGCTTAAGTTGTCGATCAAGTTTTTTCAATCCCAATACGATTGTAGGATTTGAGCCGATTTCTAGATGAGTTTCCCAAACTTTTGAGATCGTTTTGCTACTGCTGATGTTTCGGCAATCAAATAGAATAGATGAATGGTCAAACCACGTTACCGGACATTATTATAAAAAGAGTTTTAGCAATAAGATTTAGTGTTATTGAATAAATTGTTGGGGCAAACAGATCTCAAATAAAAGTTCCTTCTTTAGATTATGAGTTCATTGTTTTGTGTTTGTAAAGAAATCATTTGCCGCCAAAACTGTTGTTTATGCTTTTTCAGCTGAGAAGGAAATGAAATCATGGGGGAATCATTTTGGCATAGCTTGACTTATAAATGTAAACTTTTATATATTCATTGCTAAACACTAACATGGAAATTCAGGTGTCTTTGGGGACCGCTCAATCCTTAACAGCTTTAACAGAATGAGGTATCAACTGGCTATAGAAACGTGTTAATGAAACACAAGGTTCAAGTAATAGATTATCATAGCCTTTTCTTCTTCTCAAAATGGTGTAAAAATATTTTATTTACATTATTGAAGTAACAGCTCGATTTCGTGTTGTTTAAATTACAGTTTCTTTTTAAAAGGGAGGAACACTCAGAGACACCGCCTGCTGCTACGAAAAGATCTAGCAGGGGGAAAGAGTTTTTATCTCGAAATTTATACTCTGAAGCGTACAAATAGCGCTTGTGTTCCAACTTTGATCAACTTATCATGCTCTAAAGCAGTCATAAATTTCAACAGAACCAGTACAAACAAAAAAAACTAGCTCCAGTGCCTTTTTTACTCGTAAAACTACTCGCAAGTTACTCGCTGTCTGTGCGAGTCCGCCAGGTTGGCTTTCTAAATATTTCGGATATTAGACTTTGAAAACAAAGATTTATATATGAAAGACGAAACAACCAAAACATCATTGACCAGCAATTCACAAAAGGGGGATATTGCTGATAATAACCTAGGCCGATGAAATATTTATCGAGCGCTTGTTTCCAACAATCTTGAGAGAGACACTCTTCTGCTGATGCGGAGCTTACAGATATTCCGGCTTGCCCAACACATGTGATAGACATTCATCACGGAAAGCGCATCGTAAGTATTACGAATAGACTAGGTTTTCTAATGAACATCTAAGTTCTTATTTTCAAGAATAACAAAAAATTAAAGCTAGTCTAACTCGTAATGCAAAAAAATCGCCAATACTACCCGACCTGATGTCACATGAGAACATGAGACCAAAAGCGACAACAACTTACTTACGAACAAGCTAAAAAAGTATCTTTCTTTCTAAAGACAACAGAGTTACCACCTATTGAAAGAAAAAGAACGGATGACTATCACTCGAAAATGTTTTGATACAATGGGCGTAGTTTTCTGTCACCCGAAGGCTCTAAAGAATTAAGCGGTTGGCAAATTGTAGTCAGACAAGTGTTGCATGTGGAACTCTAGATACACATGTGAAGAAAACCAGACAAGAGCAGGACTCGTTTATTGCACAAAGTCACTTTACAGAAAAAGATTAAAATTGCCAAAACATACACATAGGCTTTGAAAATTTGATTAAGTTATAGTCCAGAGGTACTAGGTTTTGAGCCGGAGTTCGCTATTTGAAACTCTAAGAGCAAGTCCAAATGGAAAACTATACAAATTGTCTGGGAAGTCTTTTATCTGGTACTGATAACATAAATAAAAGGCTTTTGCAACTCTTAGAAAGAACAAAAAATAACCGACTTCCTTTCTAGAAGCCCTTTTAAAATAATCTTTTAGAAACGGCGAATCTATGGAAACAAACGCGAAACAATAGTAAGTTTTATATTACAGTATATATCAATATGGAAACACAATCTGCTCTAAAATGTTTTTTATAAACAAAAGCTCGGATAATCGAGCCTTTAAAAACATGCTTTCTAATATTTGCGAAGCTAAGTAAGCTTTCGAGGCCCGCTATGACTTTCTTTTTAACAATTTGTACTCTATTGAATAAAGCGCGTGGTCGATTCTGTCCACGGCTTCGACTTTAGGAAATTCAATGAGAGATATATTGGGCCTGTTCGCAGTCATGAACTTTTAAAGTAGCACCTACACAAACCTGCTATATGTTTCTTTGATGCGGACTTCATTACTATAAAATTTCGTAAAAGATCTGCTTGAATACAGTCACCTATCTTGTTTACTCTTTCTGTTCCAGTTCAATTAGTGCTTGTCCAGATCCAAGTTAAACAAGTAAACCGTAAATTCGAAAGTATATTGTTAATATCTTCATCACTAATCGATGAATACCTCTCGCCTTACGAGTGGACTGACTACAGCGCTTGTAACTTAGCATCAAAATTGTTATCGTACACCATAGAAAGTTGAGTGATTGTTTTTGTTACTGTTTTTGCGAATAAATACTTTTCTTTCATGTTCTTATGCTTGTTTGAAAGTCAAGCTTATCTTTTGCATTTCAATCTGAAACCTGTCACTTTCAAGAATTTCATTTAGAGTCGCTTATCGGATGAATTGTAAAAAGTAATTATACACCAGTTTGCATTTTGCTTGTCACATAATTGATGTCAAATGAAAAACGGTTTCAAATTTAGAAATTTACGATTTAAAAACAACTTATTTTAGACTTAGCGCCATTCAATTAAATAAGTATATAAGGGCAAGTTTTCATATCGTATCCATTATTGACGCCTATTTCCTAAGTTATTATTTGGAAGGTAGATTCGGCTTTGAAAGAGGAAAGGGAAAAGCCAATATTTTTCCCATGCAAATTGAGGCCTAAAGTACTCCGCCTCAAAAATAAACGACTCGAGGCAGTTGTCGGGGATGATAAAATTTTCCGCAATTAAAATAATATAAGTATACATAGAAATACACCGCCAACATGTCTGAGGGCAGATGTTTTACAAATTGTTGGAAAATGTCCAACTTCAAATTATCAAATTTGACAAGAGACGTTAGTTAACTGGCGACTGAACTAATTTTAGGAGTTATAATTTTGTATCTTAACTTTGTAGTTTGAAGCGACGAATTTTATATTGACTGTTAATAGATTTAAGACTCTTACAACATGTAAATAAAGTATTTTCGAAGCAAACTTTTCTCTTAATAGGACTTATAGAATAGACTTTGAGAGGATAAACGAGGAACAAACTTAGAAACCTGCTTCCATTAATGGCATAAGACAAAAGGTTTTCATCGTCCAAGAACAGGAAAAGTTGCTATATCAAGCTGTAAAGGAAGTTCGTTCAAATTACTCAATTTATATCAGCAGTCAGGAAGTTCTGTTTAAATTCATACTATAACTCAGCACTTGACATCAATTCTGCTCATATCTGTAATCACAAACGCTAAGTTAAGACGCTCCAATTTAAGTGTTAAATCATTTTAATTAAATGAAAGAAATGCTGTAAGTTTTGGTACTTAACAAACTTAAAATCTTCTCCAATAAGAAATGTTTTAATTGCATTAAAAGATAAATGGAACGGACTAAATTTAAAATGTTTGCAACAAACAAGATTTTGCCTATGGTTACAGAGCACTTTAGCTAACAATCAAAGTCACAAATTACTTGAGAGAACATTAACTTTCAAAAAGTATATTTTTTCTCTGCGGTTAAAGGCACAACTGAAATGCAATTATCAATAAACCGTCAGTTTTATGTAACCATTTGTACTCAAGCTCCTAATAATTTTTCATTTTAGTTTGGAAAATCTTGCCATTAGATTTCCAGACTTATTCCAATTCTCAAGTTTACCAATAAAGCCGGCTGAAAGCGCCTCACTTTTGGGCTTCCTGCTAAATTTCATTTCGGCCTGTTGAAAGTTAACAAAAACTATGTACCCTGTTTTTACATGGACGTATATTTGATAAGAACGATGACGCTAGAGTTTGGCCGAAATCAACTAACAGCGAGAAACAAGTCAAGAGGGAGAAGAATTACTGACGACTAACGTTTTCAGTTTTCATAAATAACTATCTACGGTATCCAAATAAAGAAAATTTTCATATATTGAGGGCTGCTGGGTTAGTTTGTCTTTTATAAAGGATTTACGCAAAAGTTAGTTATATAATGCATGCATCGCTCTCAGGCCGGCTCTTGCAAGTTTGAGTACTAGCTTCAGAAAAAAATTGTGAATTGTAAATAAAGAAAACTGATTCCTCAATTTGACGGTACGCGCGAATTGCCCTTTCAGTCAAAAACCATACGGCGAATAAAAAACATAAATTTGTTTTCTAAAACTAAAATTTGATCTCAGCTAAAAAAACTTCAAACCTGTTATCCGCATATGTTGCGAGGGTTTATATTTCTTTTATAATATCAGAAGAGCTAAGTTTAACGTTTTTAGTCTCAAGAATATTTGTTTATATATAGTTTAGGTTTTAGCATAAGCATATATATACTATTCTTACATCAATTACTAGTTTTATAAATGATAGTTTGGGCGTGTATCCAACGAAATGCTGGTTACTAAGTTTTGCCAGAAGGCAAAAACTTTTCTTTAATTAGATTATTTCTGTTTAAGAACAAATGAATAATAAGTAAGTCTCAAAATTAGTTACTTGGAAGCTTTTATTCAATTTCACAGTTTTCGAACACTATCTGCAAAGATAAGGAACAATGATTTTTTTTAAAACTCAGGAAAGAGGATGATAACTAACAAGAAAGAAGAACAATTCGATTTTGCTTTTTGCGTTGCTTTGCTTTACAAACGACTAGCAGTCGTTTGTTTTGTCACAGATATTAAACCAAAACAAAAACTTTCGTGAACAACTGAAATATCAGATGTTGTTCAGAAGTTTTTTACGCGCTTGTTACGGAGTGAAATTAAAAACTTCCTTCGACTTGGAATGCAATTCATACTGTACCAGGCATTTTTTGTCTTAAATGAGCATTTTTAGATTTATTTTGGGGTAACAGGCAAGGCAAGTTCTCGACAACTGTAGACTGAACTGATGAAAAAACTCTGGAAACTCAAGACAAAGTTAACTGAACAATAAATTGACACCAAGTAAAAATAACACATCACACATCATCTTTCAAGCGGATGCAGTTTTAATTTGGTAATCACCTGTTAGCACACTAACAGAAAGTAAACTTATAAAACACTGGCTTGCATCCTTTTTGTATAAAATTGCGCGGCAATACTTTCTTCCGAGACTTGCTGCTTCGAGTTTTGATCTACCGTTTATTTCTAGAAGCACAAGTTAGTTTGTTTTCATTGCAAATTACAGCCTGACCACTCCATAAATCAACGTTACTTGACCAGCTCCGAGTTGCAGTCAATGTCAGTGAAAATAGTGCACGAGGGAGATATAAAAACTAGTGTTTCTATTGTGGATATATAGATCAAAAACCACTAGACATCTAAAGTTTGACCTCACTTCATCCTTAACTTTTACCCAAACTCAAGCTTCAGTGCTCTTGAAGTCCTTCCAATTAAAGAGGAAAAAACTGGAAAGTAGGCCAATCGAAGTAGAAAATCTGCCAGCTAATAAAAGTAGAGCCTCAAACTGATGAGCCGAAGATAAAATCAAAACGGCCTTAAAAAAGTTTCTCTCGAAATTGGAAGCTTGATACGGTTTGACATGATTTTAGGTACTTCACGACCAACAACGCTAATATTCAGGCCTTAAAAACTGAATTAGAAAGACATTTCACGAGGCATGGCAGTTTATTTCATCTCACAAATTGTTACTAACTTTGCATGACTTTTTTTACTTTTAAATCATTTTCACCTTTAATCGGCTCCAAAAGCAGTGTTGATTTTAACAATTTATTATCTTCTTTCAAGATTACCAAAATTTGTTTGCTACTTTGAGCGGCGTCTTCCCTCGATGCAATTTTAATTGACAACCTTGTTTACAATCGATGCGCTCTGATAAAACAGTTTGTTTTATCTCTTTTCCAATTTCCCTTGTGGAGTTTTGTTTAAACTTCGGTCCAATAAGTCTTTATTCCGTGTTCACGGCGATAGAAGCAAAAATCTGGAACAATAATTTGCAATTATCAGTGCTAACGACAAGCCGCCTTTACAGATAACGACAGTAAATAGATCAGCAATTCTACAAAGTAATTGGTAACAAAAAGTTCACAGCAGTAAAACTGATGGTTTGATGATTAACCGAGTACTTAACGACTGCCGGTCGTTCAATATTATGCGTTTTCTATCCTTAATAAGCGAAAACAATTAAATCCTCAAAACCAAACGCTTAACTATCAGCCGGCTTTAGACAGTTCAAAGGAAAACCTACAAATTAAAGATGCATGCAAAAGCTCTTTCGATGTACTATTTATTTTGTATTATTTTCTTGAGTACAAAATTAACTTTAGCTCTCAAATTCTTCGGGTTTTTTTTTTCTTATATTCATTTTGAAAATAGTTTTAGAAAAAAACTACCTGATTTTATTATTTTTGTTTAACAAAATGTACAAGAGACAAAAGCAGATTGCAAGGAACGCTAGCAAAACTACACTCTGCTTTTGTCTCTTGATTTATGCTTTTATCCGTTTACGTTTTGGATCAAACAAAAGTATCCACCCCTTTTGTTTTTTAGCGATTCCACTGTTTGCAAGCAAAACTTACTCACAAAAAATTGATGATTCATTCTTTTGGTTCACAATTGCTACGCTAAAAAAGACGTGCTTCAGGACTTGCTTTGAGCAGCATCTACAAAACTCATTTCCTTAAATGCACGAGAGAGAGAGAGAGAGAGCGAGAGAGAGAGAGAGAGAGAGAGAGAGAGAGAGAGTTCTAAATAAAAAAATT
>JAOBRD020671865.1:0-14872 GCA_027575215.2 Hydrozoanthus sils
CCCCCCCCCCCCAATAATTTTTTTGCTTCCATCAACCCATGCTCTCAACCAATCAGAATCGAGAAATTTCGTTGTGTATGTTATTAATAATAAAAGAACAATAACAATAAGATAACATAAAATAACAACATTAAACAATGGTAGTAACACTGAAAATAATGGTAACCCTGACAATAACAAAATGTTTGTATGTGGTAACCGTTGCATGTCTTCTTAGCTAGGTCTTGTTTTAACTTAAAATTCGAATTCGTGACAATGCGAGTTTGTTTTATCAACTGAATCGACGCCAAAGGGTGTGTCTGTCCGCCCAATGATTTCTTCAAGAGCTAAGTTCCTGTTATTTAGTGATATGAGGTTCTGAGGGTAAAGCCGCTTTATATATTACATGCCTTTAGGTTATTTTGGAAAAGATCACTTTTAGAGAGACGTCGGTTTAGAAGAATGTTGTGATTTTCTCCAAGCTGTAGTTTTGGCTGGTTTTGATATCGAGTTGGTATTTGTTGACAGGTAGGGGAGTTTGACCGTGCATGGTGAAGATATCGGAAAGCTTTACTAATAATCTATTCGGATTTTTGACCGGCTCACGCTTATCATTTGCAATCACCGTCGGAATTGCAGCATGTGTTAAGAAAAACTTAAAGATACCGTGGTTACTTCTGATGAGTTGGCATCGTGTGCCCAAAGCCCATACATCAAAAGCTTCTTTCTTTTAAACAAAAAAATGTTTCTTCATTCTGTTACTTTTACCTAGCTATGTAGGCAGTTCATTTTGACGGTAATACGAGAATCGCTTCCAATTTTCACTTTCTATTTTCGTGCTTTGTTTGTTTCAACTGACCGAAGTCTTTAGGTTTGAATATCACTGATTGCCCTAATTAGTAAAAACCTATCGGAGGCTACGGGATAGCTGATAGCTCATTATTACAATTATCTCGACACGTTAATTCAATATATACTGTGGCTAACCAAACAGCTAAATACCGAAAAAGCAATATACACTTATATAAGGTTTCTTAGAAAAAAATTGAAGACAGCTTGTTACAAACACATTTAAAGTAAAACAAATTGCAAATCTCGTTATCTTCAGAGTTTCGGCGGTCGAAAACGAATTTAAAATAACAATGACGCCCATTGATTACACCTTAACAATAGCAGGGCACTGATTTCTCTCTTATTGAATGCTCAGACAATAAAACGACCTAACCTCTATAAATAAGGCCAATCAAGGTTTTTCTTGATTTTTGGACGCCAAAAAATGAAGAAAAATACGTTAATGAACACTTGGGCCAATCCATATAACCGACCAATCCATATAACTTTTTGGGAGGGGGGGGGGGTGTTTACAATCACCATCCAACTCCACCCCTTGTCTGGGGTAGTATAGGAGGGGAGTACTATACCCACCGCCACCAATTTTATAGCTATAGCTAATAATGGCAGGGGGGTGGTGGACCACACAACCCGCTACCTCAACCTCAGTCAAAAGTGGGGTCGCTAAGAAAGGCCGAAATTTTGATCTCTTCCCTAATAATCATTGAAGTGAATACCATTCCCTTGTAAGGAAGCTACAACGGAACATATTTAACTTCTGAACAAGTTGTGCAAACAATATTCGAGTTTAAAAGGGTTCAATGCTTCTAATTTACATCAGTTTTTGTTAAGTCATTGTCGCTGTCATCATCATCATCGTTTTTACCATCACCACGATCATCATTGTCCTTGTTGTACATTAAATGATTAATACTGTTGTTATTTTGCGTTCATTTTTATCATCATTCTTCTCTTTTTGTTATCATTATTATCATTTTTATTAATATTGACTACTTCTATTATTATTATCATCATTATTTTATTTTTATAATCATTATTATTATTATTATTATTATTATTATTATTATCATTTTTATTGTTATCATTATTATTATTGCTATCATTAACATTATTATCATTAATTAATATCGTGACATTTTTGCTTTGTCGGTGGTGCAGTGACCTGGTGACCGAGCGTTTGGCATGTTGCACTCGTAATCGTTCGAGCCCCGGTCAGACCACTGCGTTATGTCCTTGAGCAAAACACTTTACCTGACTTTGTATCAGTCGACTCAACTGTATAAATAAGTTCCAGTTGTGCCGGGGGCTTACCTGTGATGGATTAGTGTCCTGTCCGGGAGTAGTCAGACTCTCATCCGCCTAACCAATTAACACTACGCCGGGTAACCTAATGAGCCACTTAGGCTCGAGAAAGGATTCAGCTTTTTGTTTTAATTAATGAGTTCGTCGATTTAACTTGGTATGTAAGTTGAACATGTTTTTGGACAATAGTGGAGAGAAACGGTTGGTATATATCACGAGGCTGATTTACATGGGCAGTACGATCAGTAATTATTACTCGCTAAATAACTGTTTGTTATCTTTACAGGGAAAACTTTAAACCGCCTTGTTGTCTAGCTATAGAAGTTTGGCACATGAACCCACCACGCAGTCCGCTGACCCAATGCCACCGACATTCATGGACCTCATCTTGACACGTGAGTCGGTATCCGCTGACCTCATCTTGACACATGAGTCGGTATCCGCTGACCTCATCTTGACATGTGAGTCGGTATCCGCTGACCTCATCTTGACATATGAGTCGGCACTCGCTGACCTCGTAATAGGTCAACAAAGTAAAAAGCCTAGTTTCAAATTCAAGCTAGTTTATCCGTTTTTATCATAAACACTGGATCAAACCCTGTAAACTGGTTTATTCACTCATTTCATCAGTAACGATGGGCGCCGGAAAACAGTCCGGTGTGACGCAAGCGTTATTAATTCGTAATATAAATAATTTTTTGGCGCATGATTCTTCCTACTACGGAGTATCTCAGTTCAACAAACAATTTCGTAATCTTAGCATGAAAAAAGCCGCTAATTTCGTATTCCATTTCTAGCCTTGGGCAATAATTGACATTTTAGGGACAAAAACAGATCTAAAAGCCTTTCTTATCAAACTTTGGCTCAAAAGACCAGCGGCAAAACCTTAATGATTAAAGAACAACGATGTTTGTGGTTCGGAAAGGCAGTTTATTAGATTGTGGCGCTTTTCAGCTCTCAGTTCTGCTCGTACCTCTATAGTGTCGAATTGTTCACTAAACCGATTAATCCTAGTTGCTGTATATTTTATTCGACATTTTATACGTCATATATTTGAACAGGCCCGTAGCTGGGCAAAAAGTTTTTCTTTTGGGGGAGGGGTGGGGTTTAATTTGGCCGAGCGAGCGAAATCTAGGGGGGTCTGGGGGCATGTTCCCCCGGAAATTTTTTGAAATTTTATTCCTAAAATCGCTAAAAATGCACCAAATTTTAAAACCTAGTATGTATATTCTACCAGTGCAAGGCTATATTTTCAAGTATTCAACTGAGAACTTGGCTTTGAATGTGGATCACACAGATTTCTATGGCAGTATACGGCTAGTCCAAGAGATTGGAAACCAGAAAGCTCAATCCCAAGGCAAGTTCCCTTACTTTACTGGGTTTTATCATCAATAGGTCAGCTTAGTAAAAAAGCATTTGTTGTTCTTTGTCTAGCTACCGTCATTCTTTCTATTTTCGCAGACAATACAGCGCCTTACAGGTTTGAGAGAAGAACATAAATGTAACAATGTTTATAAAATTAATTTATACGAACTCTTATATTCTAAAAAAATATCAAAGTAAGATCACAAAAACTTTGCCCTGCAAAATTTGCGAAATTCATCTATTTTAAAATACTTTTTTTTTATCCTTCATAATTATGGGGGAAACCCGGGCGCGGGCCCTGCCCCTCCCGTCGCCTCCCCTAGCTATACCGGCCTGATTTACAAGCTTTTTAGAGCCCCAAGGCACTAGGAATATAGGGCTGTGCCAAATGCACGTTTTCCTCCAGAGCGGTCATAAAGGTTTTTTTCACTTGAACAGAACTCTTTTTCTTGATCGAGAACTATCATATACTTTGACTTCATCTCTCTTTTTGAGTACCTAGGCTAGTACTATTGACTCCTCACAAGCCTGAAACTAGAGTCGGAACATTTCAATTCATTTACCGGTATAACCAACACGCTTGGCATGAAAAACCCTTCGCCACACATTCTCTGTACTTCCAATTTTAATCTCATTTGAAACGCACCGAGCCGTCCGCATCTAATCATCTCTTCATTCATGCATTGTTTTCGAAATGAATATGAGTTTAGTGTGTATAGCTTTCCCGACTCTCGTTTGTAATTAGAATCCAACTACACTTGTAATAAGGTAATTTATTTCTTGAATAAAGTAGGAGTGCCTCAAGCTATAAGCAAATATTGTAGTTTAAATGAACCAGGTGCCCGGGAAATGCGACTGCCTTGCATGAACTCAAAGTCAACTAAGGCGCCGCAAAAACAAGCCATCCCATGCAAACGATCAATAAATGCATGTGCAAATTAGTTGCTTTGCACGAAAGTAACTGTTAATCTCTGAAAATTTAGAAGTTGTTGAATAAACACGAAACTAGAATATCGAGAGTCAAATCTACAGCCATGTTCGTTTCCATGCATATGCGAGTTCGCTGATAACTGCAACATGTCGGATTTTTTTACAAATGGACTTCTTCACGTTGCATTTGTTGCTCCAGGTTTCCTTAGCATTTCGAGGTCGAGATAAGCGGAGAAGCTTATGTTTTGTTTGCTCAGTGCCTTCACAGCTCTAATTGAGCTCTGTTTTGTACTTGTAAAAAGCTAGCGCTCGCTAGTCTGGTCTTTTTGGTGGGAAGGATAGCGTGAGCTGAGTAGCGTGTGGCCTTGACGCAGTCCGAGCTAAGTAATTTGCAGGTGGATTTATTGTATCTCTAGAATTTCAAATCTATCTATCTACCACGCCTTGTGACTCTCATACCAAAGCTTTGACGCTTTTTAAGAACGGCGTCTTTTACAGTACATTTTGCGTTTGTTTAGGCCCTCTCTTGGTCTTTTCAGCGCGTGTTTACCTCAAACTAAACACAAGCTAAGGCGACTCGGAAACCCCAGAGCCCACCATTTCCGCAACCTGCAGCACTTTATCTCAGTTCTTTCTGGTGGTGGTATTATAGTTCTGCTAAAGAGTCTCAAATGACAGTTGCTCCCACGGGTAGCCGCTCTAAAACGTCTTAATGCCTAGTAAACAAGTACCAAATTTTGAAAGAGTCCTGTTGACGGTGTTGGCATCTTGCCTTGTACTAAATGAATCGAAAAAGTAAGCTTAACTAGCGAGTGCACTCAAACTATTGTTTTCTTTCAAAAAAGTCAGCTCATTGTTCATTTAAGAATTTTGACAAAGCTATTCTCAGCCTTGAATTGTTCGGAGTAATTAATGGTCGGTATTGCTAATTTACAACAGTGGGTAGCTACAAGTGGTTCCAGAGTTATTTTTTGTGATCACAAATATACCTCTTTCAAAACGGCTGACCGAAGCATTAGATGACCCCGTTAGTCTCATGCAATAAACCTATATATATTATTGGCTCCTTAATGGTCAACGGTACCTGATTTACATATAGAAAGAAAATGAAAACCATTGCAATGTTTTTACAACAAATTGCCATCTTTTTTCCCTTGTAGCTGCTAGTTTGAAGAATCCAATAAACACTCAAGGACAAGAGCTTAACTCTCTTTAATTGATTCCAGAGTAACTCTAAAGATTCCAATCTTAGCTTCGTTATCAAGTCTAATTTGAGTTTTTGTATAGGATTTGTATGTTAAAGGACGCTTATCTTTTTGTTAAAAAAAATTGGTGAACCAGTTCATATGCGCCAAAAAGTTAAAAAAAAACATTATCTGTCTTGTTAACAGCAGCACAGCTCGAAGAATTTTGTTGAAAACAATACCGGGAACACAATACAATACCCGTTTATTCCTGAAGCATATAGCTATGGTTTAAGCTATATGCTAGACAAACATTGCAAAGTCGCGTCCAATCCATTCCTCTCAAATAAACCTATTATCTCGTTATCACGCATGTCATTAACTACACGCTTCTTTTATAAGAAGCAGTCTGGACTCTATATGTTCCTAATTTTTTGGCGGCTCGAGACTCAAATTGTTCTTTTAAAAATTGTTCTTATTTCTTTGTGTGGTCAAAATCGAATACAAACTAAGTCTAAAGTATTGTAATACACACTATACACGTACGTGCAAATTGTAAATTAAGAACTAACTCCAGTTCGATTCAGGGCAAGAAAACTTATACAGCGTATAATATGAGGCAATGACAGCGATTCAAGAAGAGAAAAACTGCAAGTCATTTCTTATTTATTTTGTATTGTTAAGTTAAAGATTGAAGCTCAGGAAAGTCCAGTCCGAGTCTCAGTTTGTTCAATTAGATTGTTCTTAAATTTTGGCCAATCTGAGCCTCGTTGGTCTTCAATACAAAAAATAGTGTGTGTAGTAAGCACAACCAGGTTGCGTCATCAGAATTTGGAACGCCAATCTTAGGGTCACCTCGTTACAACGGTCACTTTTTTCTTATAAAAAAAACTCATTAATACACAGGCCTCCCAAACGTAAAAACGACTTTTTTTTATGCATCTACGAACCTTAGTAAAGCCGACTTCATGTATACTTAATCAGTCAGTGATAGCTACATTAACATCAAAAAATTTCGGACACAAATATTTTATACAATTTATTTTTGGACACTTTTTTGCGAACTTCGGACAAATTTCGGAAAAAAATTTCGGATGTTTAACTTTGTTACAAACCTGTTTCGACGGCAATTACAAACATTTTCAAGTTGGATAAAGTTTGTCTCAACGAAAAACAAATTCAGACAAAATGATCAGTTCATTTATACATCTGGTACGGGTTCATTCAGTTTTTCAGGAAGTGGGTTTTAATAGTAAAAACAAGCTCATCGCCGATGTTGTGGGCCACGTACCTCAAAAAATTTCTCGCTTTGCCTTTGCTTTTTTTCTTACACACGGCAGAAGTGTCGAGGATACTGTGGAATCTGAAAAGTACCGGAGCTCACCAATAGCAAAGGATGGACTCGAGATCGTCCTAAGGGCAACATTTAAGATTGAGGATTTGACACAGCAAATTCTTTGCTGATTAAAAGAACTAAATGAACAGAATTATGATGCTATTGAGAGGCCTCTCTGCACGTTGAGAGAACAAGATTAGGATAATAGTACCGGCGATAATGACGATGAAGATGATGAGACTGTCATAATCAGTGATGACGAAGAATGAATCATTTAAAACGGATTTATTTATCAAGGACAAACTTTTAGGGTGCGCTCGTTTTGGCTTATTCCGGAACAGGAATTCGTAAAATAAAAACTTTGTTGGATGGCGTATGGCTGCTCTCTCTTCGAAGTTACAGATAAAACATGCCTTAGTGATAAAACTCTTTTGAATTTTAAGTTTGAAACAAATATCCATCACCCTAACAATCAAAACTTCATTCTTAATCCGGAATAGTTGGAATAGGCCCAAACGAACGGGCCCTCAAACGATTTCCGTGTAAAATCAAACAGTAAAAAATATAAACAAATTGTCTGTTACTGTCCTTACAATAAAAATCGATGGTTTACATCCTATCGAAAAAGTTTTCCGGCGGATGCTAAAAATTTTGGAACGTGAAAAATTTTCGGACGGATTAATATTGGGACAAACTTTTTGTCCGAAATTAAAATCGTCCAAAAGTTTTTGATGTAGTATACGAAGACGTGTGCATGGGTAACAAACAACATGGAACCTGCAGGGACTGGACTACTCGAGTTAATTTCAATATTACACATTGGATGAACGAATGAACCTGGGGGAAAATTTTAAGCCGGCACGGTGTCACATTCTAGAGTTAGAAGAATGAATAACTTACGTTTATACGATAACTTAATTATTTTGCGGTTAATAATCTTATTACGTATACGCTATCTGCGGTTAGTCTCTTTCCTGAGTTCAATGTTCAATTCCAGTCAAGCCGCCACGTGTGTTATCTGCCACACTTCTTTATACACATAACCAATAACTAATGGACGAAGACAACATAAAAATGTACTATGCAAGCACCTGTTTTTCGTGAGTAGAACCTTGCATTTAAAATTAACACGAAGAGGTTGGTCAAAAAGTAGAGGGGGAGGTTTGGCCGGAGGAAATGAAATCTCGGTAACCCAATGAAAACTACGAACTACCCCCTTGTAATGACCCAAAACTTTTGGTGACCCACCCCAACTAACAGCTGAAAATATACATGACCCCCCCCCCCCTCAAACTCAAGTTTTTTCCTTCAGTTAAATTCGGAATGCGAAGCAGGAAGAATTTTTTGATGAGTGAAAGAAAAGTCATGGTAAACTTTTGCATATGTTCATGGCCTACTTGATGCGTGAAAGTAGTCTTCCATACTCACGTATTAAACTTCGAAATCCGTGATTTTGAAAAAAGTTATCATGTTAAATTCAATTCAGTGAAAATCGGAGAAAACCGGATAAAAATGTAATTCGAGGCGTCTATGCTGTCAAATTAATTGCTTTAAATCGCATTAAAGCTTGCCAAATATTTTTTGTAGTATATAATTTGAAGTCAACATTACTGTGTCTACAGCACGAAGCCATTCAACTGTTGTGGAATCGTGGTTTTCAAGTCATGGTTCGTTCTTCAAATTAATTCTTGATTAATAAGTTTCTAATAACGGAACCACAGAATTTATTTTGTTTGGCCTAAGCTATCATTTGTTAAGACTCCACTCTGAAACTCTGAAGTTAAACGTTTTTCAACAACTCAACTTGGCAATACCATGATGAGACAACGGCTGTCGGCAGGTCTGATGATTATGTATGTAATAATCTAAATGAGACAACTAATGAAATTGATGTAGAGTCGAATGCGAACTATTGCTGCCGATCTCGCTACGAAATGCTCCATTGTGGTGTTATGAAAAACCAGCAGAATAGTTTTAAAAAAGTATGAACTGTCAGCTGAACTGATACTGTTAACTTACTGAACTTATTTACACGCTTTTTATTTATAAGAACCACAGTAAATATGTCCGAGACTCATTTTTCTAGTTTTTGGCGATTTGAGCCTCAAGTTGTTCTTAAATTGTTCTTATTTCTATATGTTTTTAAATCGAAGAAAAACTAAGCCAAAATTATTGATACAGTATCATTCAATAATATATATGTATATCAATCAGTGATCAACAAGACAGGTTTATATAAAAAACTGGCAAAAATTATTGCTTATATTTGTACAAAATAATAATTCTATATGTGCTATTTTAAAATGAACTGAATATACTGTACAGTTTTTTTAAAATTTTTTTTTAAAGTATTTATGATTTCTAATTTGCTGATTTTAGAAAAGGTCTCTATTTAAAGAGAACTTTATAAGAGCTAAAATAGAAAAGAATGAAATATATTATATAAAAAGTATTGACAGTACTTGTGACGTATTCTATTCTTGAAAATTTTCTTATAAGTATCTTATTAAGCCTAGCCAGAAACTATCATTACCCACACCTACCACTGGCTGAAAAAATGGAATGTCCCACCCCGTTGCTAAGCTCGAAACCCCAGTTTCCCTCCGGCCCAATCCCCCCCCTTCCCCTCTACTCTCTCCAGCCCCTAATCGTAACAGAGCGAGTATAGGCTTGGGCACGAGTTTGATAGCCAGTGGTGGGCCGTGGACTGGCTACTGAGCTGATTATAGATAATCTTGTAAATACGCAATACTTTGCTCAGCGGTATCAACATGCTTTTAGAAGGTAATTAAGTGAGTTGGAAGTGAGGAATTTTTGCGAATTAACTTACGAGAAAGCGTAGTACATAATGACCAAACGATGTCAAACGCTGATTCATTTGTTATTGAAAGTATTTATCAAGCTGGTCATATTGGATTTTCATTTTTCCTTTCCCAAGATGACAGTTTGTAACCGAAGCAAATCATTTGCTCAGGTCAGCTCTGTTATATGCAAAAAACTCATGTCGTGTTTCTTTTTGATTTTTTTGTGCCTTATACTTTAAACCCGTTGAAATGTTGTCGCTGGTCAACTTATTCACCCAATCGGGTCCTTTGGTTTTAGATAATAAATGCTAGTATTGCCTGGTAAATTGCCTGACGAGGCAACGAAACCAATAAGCCAATCGCCTAATGAAGCTTCTGAGTTGAAAGACTCATAAATGCATGTTGTCTTTGTCTAGATACGCCCGGGTTGTTAAAGCCGGAAAAAAACCTATAGTACCTGTGTTAAACCAAGAGCCTGGTATTTTTAGGGTTGAAAAACGTTTAGCTATTAGACTGCTTGCAGTCCCTTGTTTTAGCAAACGTGTGTACTGATAAGAAGTTAAAACAAAAATTCTTTGGCGAATGTCCTATTCAAGGGGCCTACAAAATGGTGCTCAGATGTTGCTTGTTCTACATGTTTTGGTCTTTTTGTCGCATCGTTTTCTTGTGTAAGCTGTTGCTGTCGCATTTTTGTCTGAACAAAACGTTGCTGTCATAATTTTCAATTTTTAAGCAATTATTTACGCTTTGCTAGTTTCTTTACAGCTCCAGTTTATCAATTGTTGTCAAAAACCGAATCAGGCAAACATGTTAACAAACAAATGTGTCTGTCTCGTTAGCGTGTTCTAAAAATTTTAAACTCGGACAAAAAATATCGCCAGAAATTGATTACATGTATCCCTGGATGTTTTGATCTGGTGCCCTTAGTCGCTGTCGCAAATAGTCGCACTTTTCCCGATAATTTCTGTCGCTTGTCGGCGCTTTGACGACGGTCTGTCGCCTCAATTTTAGGCGCGGATTTAGGGAAGGGGTCGGTCGGACCGCGCCCCCTCCCCCCCTAGTAATTTTACTGGAACACTCAATTTTTATAATGGGCTACTATTTAAGCTTTTTCTCGATAAGAAAGGGTAATCCCGACGAATAAAGATTAAAAAGATACTGTTATTTTGTTCACCTTAAAAGAGTCAGGATTTGTGAAACGCATTTAGAGTTTCAGGGACCGCGGAGCCTTAGAGCTGGGTCACTTTAATTTCGCCAATAAATTTGCCAATGAGAACTAACAGAAACTGACGATGAAAGAATTGACAAAATTTTACTTGGACTGATAGAAAAAACAAACGCATTTACGGCGGTCTCAGAAATTTGAAATTTCAAAGTTTTCCGGACCCCCTTAGGTCGCGCCTTCGGTGCTTGTTGACTCGTGCTAAGCACGAGCTTAGCCTTCCGAAATCCGCGTGGATGAGACTTGGGTCTTGCCTTGTGGTCTACGACCCCCTCTTCTCCAGATTCCTGGATCTGGGCCTAAATTTAACGTGTCGCTTGTCGCCAAGAACCTTTTGTAGGCCCCGTTCAACGCAACACGAGGGGAATTAGTACCAGCCCGCTAGCTAAAAGAAAAATATCAAATTCCAATTGGTATCAGTTAGGGTACGTACTGTGAGTTATTAGAGAGTTCCAGATTCGACAACAGAGAGCTTCAGATTCGACAACGAGTACGACTACGTGTACGAGTTTTTCCCATTTGTCATACTGCGCGTGCCGGCTTTGCGAAGAAATCGCGCCACCTCGTTCTGTTGCCAAAATCTCGTAGCCCACGCGCCGAGTTTTTTGGCAAATCTCGTTGTAAACAAGACGACGACGTCGAGTTTTGGCAATACAACGAGATGGCGTGATTTCTTCGCAACTTCTGGAACGCGCAGCATGACGAATGGGAAAAAACTCGTACTCGTAGTCGTACACGTTGTCGAATCTGAAGCTCTCTAACGAGTACGGGTACAAGATTTTCCCATTCGTCATACTGCGCATGCCGGGTTTGCGAAGAAATCACACCATCTCGTGTTTCGAAAATCTCGTAGTCCATGTGCCGGGTTTTTTGCAAATCTCGTTGTAAACAAGACGACGACGATGAGTTTTTGCAACACAACGAGATAGCGTGATTTCTTCGCAACTTCTGGTACGCGCAGTGTGACGAATCGCTCCATAGTACGTACTGGCATACAAATCGCTATTCGTCGCATATACAATTACAACTAAACCACTGGAAAAACATGCAAATTTCAGGTCGCAGCTTTTTCACTTTCTCTTAGAATCTGCTAATAAGTAAGTGATATTGACTTTATAAGTGTTTTTATTATATATAACACGAGACTTTCATTACGGAAAGCTTGTTTGTAGAAATCAGTACGTTACATTTTCACATGTGAAAGATAACTCTGTACAACCAATAAGAACGACGTATAGCTGATTTTACACATGAAATGTTCAAGAACTGGCGCCATTTCCGGTTTTTCATTCAGTTTTCGAGAAAATAAGGCAGCCGCTAAAGGTAGATATCAATACTCTTACGAAACTTTAATACGCACTGTTTCGACCTTTTTAATTTACAGAATTCTAGCCTCAGCATGGGGAATACATATCAAACAACTTTCCAACCCTTGTCTGTACTTCAAAAAAAGCCACATGCATGTGCTTGATAAGTATGATAACCTTCTCAAAATTTGATGAGCATTCTAGTCCCTTGTGGTTTAAATGTCTCAATATTCTTAAATTAAAAGACCTTGTGACGTTCCATGTTGCAACCTTTATGTTTAAGTTTCATAATCAGCTACTAACTCAAGTCTTAATTTGCCCCAGCTAGTACTAGTAAGATACATCATCATAACACAAGATCTCAATCTAACCGATCCTATTTTCAATTTACTCCAATCTTGAACAAGAACAAATTACAACCTTAAATTTGGAAATCATTTGGGGAAATTTATCTAAACCAATAAACTTTCCACAAAAATAATATCAAGAATCAATTAATTGATGAATATTAAATTATCGCTATCTCTTGTTTTGTCCTATCTATTTGCTTTTGGAATATTCACCTGCAATCTTTATTTAGATAATTATAACTTGATTTATGGTATTACTCTACTGCCTATAGATTCAGTATTTTGGTTTAACTTTTGTTTGCATTACTTTTCTATTACTGTACACCTCCGTCTCGCCAATAGATTATAATCTTAGCAAAGAATTGCCTGGCTGTTGGACTAGGCGTGCTTTGTATTAACTTATTGCAGACAGTCAGTGCCGCTTCCATACAGATCTGATCATAACTATTATAACAACTGTAAGTTCTACGGTGTTTCTATATCCAGGGATCTCCCTTGCTGTAATAAACAATTACTATAATACACTGAAAAGTAAAATGATAACGCAGGTGCCTTAAGGTTAGCTCAATGGGAACGGAAATCTCATGTAGAACAAAAAGGAAGAGCCGACATTGATAGCTTATCAAACACAGAAAATTACTGAAAGGAAAAGTAAGTTGGAGGGTACACTACAAATAAAGTTCTTGTTGCTATAGTAACGAAAAAGATGGCGACTCGTATCTAATTTTCCCAGAATTCCTAGCGCATGAACTCTAAAGCCCGGCGCACACTACTAAGAGCCATTAGCTGAGGTAGTCGTTATTCGTGACAGTTGGTGTAAGCAAGTTTCTCCAGTGTGCGGGAACGTTTCGAGCGCATTTAGTCATTCGTGCCATCGGCGCTAAATATTCAACATGTTGAATAATTTTGTTCACAAATGAACATTTCCTCCGTGTGTGCGCACCTGCTAAGCTATCAGCTTAGCAAATGACACCAATTTGTTGATTCGCATGCGTGCGTGTATAGCTGTGCGGCTAAATTTAAAATAGCGTCAAGCAGTGTTATCGTTGCTGAAGCAATGTTGGATCAAGACAAGTTAGCAGACCTCTGGCCTGATTATCCTTGTCTATATATAATGTAAGATGTATAAAATTTAAAAACCGAGAGATTCGGGATACTGAAGCGACCCAAGAAGTCGCTGAAAAATTTGTAAAAAACATATAAGTTATTTTAAACAGAGATACAAAATTCGTAGATGCATATCACCTTTTAAACATTGGAAGTAATTTCCAAAATTGAGCAACAACGACAAAAGTAAAACTTTTTCTTCGCCTGAACTCGAACCGACCGCCATTGTTTACATGCATTCTTTGGTCAAGTGGGCTCTGCGATGCCGGTTAAGGTTTTCGTGTCTTTTCAGCTAACGATGGTAAAAACCTTAGTTCTCCCGTGACTCCTTGAGTCAACATACCATAAAGAAGGAAAAGCAAGTGTTTATTTTATAGTCAAGAACCTTTTTAAGATCTAATGCAAACCTAAGGAGGCATGTCTTTCTTAACAATGGTCAACGCATGATCATCATACACGTTTTCATTATCATCATCATTATCACCATTATTATTTTCATCATTAATATCACTATCGTTATCGTCACCATTAGCATATTATCATTAGGCATTATCATTATCATATTATCATTATCACCATCATCATCGTCAACATCATCATTATCATTATCATATTATCATTATCACCATCATCATCGTCAACATCATCATTATCATTATCATAATCATCATCAGTATCATCATCATTATCTTTATCATTGTCAATATCATTATCATTATCATTATCATTATCATTATCGTTATCGTTATCATTATTATCATCATCATCATTATCATTATCATTATCATTATTGTTATCATAATCATTATCGTTATCATTATCATTATCATTATCGTTATCGTTATCATTATTATTATCATTATCATTATCATTATCATTATCATTATCATTATCATTATCATTATCATTATTGTTATCGTTATCGTTATCGTTATCGTTATCGTAATCATCATTATCATCATTATCATTATCATTATTGTTATCATAATCATTATCGTTATCATAATCATTATCATTATCATTTTCATTTTCGATATCGTTATCGTTATCATTATTATCATCATCATTATCATTATCATTATCATTATCATTATCATTATCATTATCATTATCATTATCATTATCATTATCATT
>JAOBRD020671970.1:0-14870 GCA_027575215.2 Hydrozoanthus sils
GTTTAATATAGTATAGTATAGTATAGTATAGTATAATATAGTATAGTATAGTATAATACAGTATAGTATAGTATAATATTGTATAGTATAGTATATTATAGTATAGTATATCATAGTATAGTATAGTATAGTACAATGATATAATAATATAGTATATACTAGTTATCCAATGTTTTCGAGTGGGATACCTAGGACTATGCCACACCTCAATTGTATCTTCCGTATATACTTACTTATCCGATGCCTTAAAAAATACAGCAAATGCATAGAATATCAATAATATACTAGCTATGAGTGCTCACTTCTAGAAAAAAAGGCTTACAATTGGAAATCTGTTTTAAAACAATGAATTAAAAACATACAAGATCTTTTGCAACATAACACAAGAATGGCTGATAATGAAATTTTCTTTTGCCAATAGTGTAAATATAAATAACATTTTCCGACAAATTTTCGCGAAGTTTTTGAATCTTATTGGTGTGTGCATGCAACAAGTTACAACGGGAAGCTTGAGTGGAATACTATCCGTCACATACCGTAGACTGTGCAGCGGCAATCCTTGCCTCTGCTTGGATGTATTTTCAAAGCATGGGATAAAGTATAGTATGACTGAGTGGTTCAAACTAATTAAAAGGTATGACACAGCATAGTACTGTATAGTACACGGTAGAACATTACAGAATACTAGAATATAATATTTCATAACATAGTGCTTAATCTTTCGAGTGAACAGTGACAGACTGAAACTCTTTGCGCAGTCGAATGGTTTCCAGGCGCGGTTACAAAATGAGTGAGCAACTCGTTACATTGCCACTTATTTTAGGATTGGCTTGATAGCGGAGGGGTTGGCGCAGTGGTAAGATCTCTGCCTCTCAATCCTGAGGTCCCCAGTTCGATTACCGGCCTCGTCGAGGGTTGAATATTTGGGTGACCTTTCCCACTAAAGGCCACTCAGCTTTCCATCCCTCCGGGGTCGGTAAAATGAGTACCAGCATGCATGGACCACTTCGAAGCGGCTCCCAATTGCGCCTATATATGCTTCCGGTCTAATGGGGTAAACTGATCATTGTAAAACGCCTTTGAGCATGTAAATGGAATGGGCGCTATATAAATGAACCCATTTACTTTTACTTTTGGCTTCGTTGAGTCATCATTCGGTAGCTTCTCAACAGATCAACCATTACTCTTCTTCTCTCTTTCTTAGGAACAAGTTTTTTTAAAACTTGATCTAACATTACCCACCAAAACATATGAGTATAACCGTTGTAACCATAACGTTCTTCTAGAAGTTTATCATTTATAGCAAATTATTTCTAAAAAAACTACAGTAACAACTACGTTACAGAAGGTTTGTCATCATTATATAGTAACGGGTTCATTTTTACTCAATTTTTATTCAATCAAGCAGCCAATGCACGATAAAAAGTACAAAAATTACAAGCGTGGCAATATTCTTTGATTTCTTTTTAATTTGGTTAAAAGTTTTGTTGGTTAGCTGTTATTTGGTGAAACTCTTTTACACTAAATTTAATTTCTCCATTTATGTCGTTAGAAGTTAAAACAAATTTTTAAAGAGCATTTTGTGAGTTGTTTATTCTTTTCGTGACAAATAAAATACAAGTTATAAATTCTAAAGGAAAAAGCCTAAACAGAAATTTTTCAAAACTTTCAAACAAGTATCGGGATAAAAAATAATTATTTCCGCATGTCATTGTGTATATTACAAAGTACAGGGTTTTGAGGAATGATACATTGTAATTTGATAAAATATGTACAATTGTACTACGATATGAAAACCGTAAAATTTTACTTTCATGCACAAATAAAGTTCTTAAGCAAACATTTGAAACAACCGTTACATATCAAGAGCTCTAACTTTCCTTAATTTACAGTGCAAATTTGTCAATTAAACGGCACGCGACTGTTTGACAAAGTAGTTATTTTCCTTACAAAATCCTGTTATATTCGGTTTTATCAGATTCTAAGCAGCAATTTTCCTACAAAATAAAAATGGAATATTTAGGAAAACTTACCGTCAGTTCAAGTCAAGTAGAACTTCTCTCAGATGAAGTGATGCCTGAGTAATCTTGTCTAGACCATCTGTCAGATTTATAACCAGTTTCTTACGTCATACTAACAAGAAATTGCGGTGTAACTTCATAACGATTTTCCTGACCTCTACGCCTCTTCAAATCCGTTTATCTAAGGCGGGGCTAAACTCGCGTGAACCAGTTAGCTGCGAGGTACAATTGAAAAGCAGTCAGTAAGGCCGGCCATTATAGTGATATTCGCTTTGTTGTCGATAATTTGCTAACAAACGGAATATGCCAAGAAATACAACAACAACTCCATAAGAGGTAATAAATTGGATTAAGAAGACTGCGGAAGTTAGAATTGAATTGATTCAGCTGGTATAAACATTATGTTTTATAGTTGTGTTTGCGAGTAGTTTCGGCTTGTACGTAGGCGTAGAACTTCACTTGAATGGGAACCTGTATGTCCTCTCAATAAAATCGTTTTGGATACAATGTCCTTCATTTAGCGTTTTCTAGAATAAAACGCAATATAATGGGCTTTGTTTCAATTTTTTTTAAGCTACTTTTGAGGTTTAACTGACCTTCGGTTCATTTTTATCGAGAAAAAATTTTATACCGAAAGAGATGTTTTGGAGACCAGTGGAAGTAAACATTGGTATAGAAAGGATTTGTACAAATTTGAAACTTTAACAATAATAAATCTAAAAGGATAAATCAATTCGTGTTGATATAAACTCTAGAAATTCATTCATTCGTTGTATATATAGATATTAGCAATGGCGTAAGCTGTATATTTGCTGTTAGGTTAATGTTTGTATGATTTTTCAACTAAAAGCAATTTGAAATTTAGAAAAAATGTTTAAACACATAAATGAATCTTTTTTGGTTCTGCAAAAAACATCTTTTACTTCAGAGTAGTCAAATTTTAAGGGCCAGTATTTTTTTTGCAAAGTTTAGCAACTCAGGGCTGTGAGACGAAACGTAAGGTCTATTTGCAGGCATAAGTTTTTTTCAACAACTAGAATTTTCGTTTAACAAAAGTTTCTTAATACTACAATAGAGACATGTAAAACTGATCTTTTTTTATAAATTGAGAAAATGCATAATCGTTTGTCATTCATGTAGGCAAGTCAAATATATTTTTCTTTAGTGTTCGTCATTTCTAGTTGGCTTGGTAAGTTTAACGTTTTTATGAAGGGCTAGAAGAAGTTCAACAACTCGATACGTCAGCTGTTCATGCGAAATAAAGATTTGCATTGCAATTTCCATCTGCACGAAGTTTGAGCGCAGCGACGCATTGCCTGTTGTTTTGTTTGTTTAATGAACACGAAACCCACTCCTGGTTTTATCGCTTGAACAATTGGAAACGTAAAATATAACAAAATAAGTAATGCCTGCCTTTGCTAGTCTCCTAGTTTCTCTGATCCAGTTTTTTTGTTTATTTCCAAAGGAACTAAAACAAAATCAAACATATTTGCACACAGTTTAACACAGCTAAGGTCAGTTTTACACAAAGTTTTGCGATCATCAACATTAGTCTTGGAAAAAGGTTTGCGTGATTTCGTGCAGAAATCAGAACACAAGTCTCCTACTGGCACGCGGGTGGTGCTAAAGATAATTCGATAACGTGTCTCACAAAGATAACCTGAATATTTTGCTTTTATACTTGTAAAAAATTGCTCCTTTTAAAGTGATTTATTGAACTTTCATCCTAGGGACAAAAATAAAGTATCGAGATAATTAAACATTTTCTCACTTGTACATTATCAGTAGCTTTTAAAAAGATAACGCTAGTTTCAAACACACAGAAAAAACCACCCGCAGTTGTGAATCATTAAATGTAAGTACGATCCTTTTTCTTATATGCTCAAATCCATTCGTCTATGTTCTCATATGAGAGGTATTTATATCGACATCAAACAAATCTAAATGCTTCTTTGCTGCTAGAGGAGTTTTCAAAGCAAAAGTGCACTAAAATGTCTCTATCAACGAAGGTTATATGGTCCTGATCGATTAAATTAATTTATTTGGATGCATATGTATAAATACGAATATATATATATATACAAAAAGAGATTGCAATGCTGAAACGCTAAAAGCGTTAAAACATGAAAAGATAAGTAAACTTTAAAAGTTTAACTGCATTTTTCAAACGCCAGTTACACAGTGTTTTACGCCAAAGCCATCATTGTTACGGCCCCGTGCATGAACGAAACATTGTATAAAATTTAAAACTTTTTAAACTTTATCACTGACATTTTAACGATTTACTGCTCTTAACATTTTAACACTTCAATCTTTTCTTTTATCACGTTCTGCGATCAAGTATCAAGTATAACTTTGCTGTACAAGCAATAACTGATATATTTTTTTCACTAATTTTTTTCCACATATGTATATAATTTATAGCTGTGCAAACATATAGATATACATCGCTACTGATGAAACTAAAGATTAAGACCATTTAGATGAAAAATTGATTAAACGACAACCTATACCGATCGGAATATCCCGAGTTGCTAATTAATTCAAAGCAAGTTCTGTTTTTCAGTTTTTAGTCTAGTTTATAAAGTTTTCGCAAAAGAGATTTTTTAAAGTAAGTGCACCTTTTTCTAACTTCATTTTTTAACTTAAGAAGTAGCTTGACTTTTCTTTTCCAATAGTTATGAGGGACCACACTAGCTGCAATCGTTTCTATATATATAAAGAAAGTTTTCGTCAAAACGTCTTTTTTCGACATCCAGAGGTTGATAAATTAGTTTTTCAACCTTCTTAACCACATATTCTCTTTATTCAAGCTTGGAATCAAAAGTCAACAAACTAATGTGTTGTTTCTAAGTTTTTAACATCTTGAACAAAAAGTTAAGTTTGTTAGTTTGTGTCCTTTTTCCGAGGAAACGGCTTGTAACAATTTTGGTAACAAACTTTTTTCCTATTGAGTATTGAGTTTCTTTTGTTAGAAGGAAAGTCATAGGGCCGAATGAAAAAGTATCATGTCAGTGGATTTCGAAATGCTACTGAAAATGTACTCAAAAGAGGACATGCTGCTCTCATACATTCTAGATTGATTTGCTGTTTTATATTCATCAAAATTCAAAACTCTTTGGTCAGATGTAAACGTAGTTATTTTTGTAGTCAACCAATATTTCTTTTCTAAAACCACTGTAGATAGTTTATAGATTTATGTTTTCACTGATTATGAAGTGTCTGTTTTCAGAGGAAATCGAACCAATAAAGATTTAAAAAAAAAAAAGAACCGAAGATAAATGAAATAAATTGTCCTGTACAGGTTTTACCTGTCGTTCTGGACATGGGTTAAACTTTTATAAAGTAGTGTTTTGTGTAAAATTGCGAAATAAAAAAATCATTTTTATTTTTAGATTGAAAAGGCACATTTTTAGATATTGTTTATGGAAAATTTTAAACATATAGAAAAACATTGAAACTAAGACAAGAAATTGCAATCACTGTCAAAGTGTTTTGACAAATGAGTTTTCGCAAAACTCCGATTTTTAAATTTTCCTATAATTCATCCAATACGCAATAATCGAAAGAGAGACTGTCCTTAATGAAAGGTTAAACGTTAGAAAAAATAACTCCTATACGAAATGGTTTTAAAACATAAGGATTTAGTTGACTGGCTAGTTTTCGGATGTAAAGCTGTACAGAATGTCTACTTGCAGGTGTAAAGAGTGTCACCGAATTAGATATATCTAAAACGGAAGCTTTATCATAAACACATAAACCATAAACCTGTTGCCTGCAAACAGATCAAAGGGAAATCTGCAACGGATAAAGAAAGGACCATTTTATTAATTCCGTATATGTCTATAATTCCTCTTTAGCTGAAAAAATCAATAGGGTTGTTGAATCGTGTTCCTCTTCCTCTATTCTGATTGTTGTTGTTGTTACAAGGCAAATTGGTTATATATATCTTTCTTTTAGAGGTGGATAACGGGAGGGGAAGGGAATTTCTAATTTGCTTAGTACATGTGAACTAACAAAGACATTCTAAAATTTGTACTGAAAATAAAGGGATTTGGACTTTTTAAAACAATCACTGGAGCCGAAAAACGTTAAGCTTAATAAAATGCAGCTACTTTTTCTTTATCTTTAACACTAATTCAACACACGTAACCAGACCGACTGCTTAACTTATCAAGATAAGGGTAACATGCCGAACTTACGTAGAAGATGAAAATCTACAGATACATCAAGAATTTATCAAGTGTTAGTAAAATCACTCAGGTGATTATAGAGTTTCCGCTGTTCTCATTGGTCGAAGCTGACGTATTATGCCGGCTATAATCATCTCGCGCGAGGTGATTACAGCTGGTGTGTGAACAAATTTTCAAAATGGCCGCCCCGCGTTTGTACAACTTAAGGAGAAAGACTTAAACTCATTGAAGGAAAACGCTAGTTTGAAAAGCACAAGATTGCATGACACTTTTCAAAGTAAATACAATATCCCTTCGAGAATTATGCTAATTGATGAACGATAAAACTCCGGGTGAAAATGCTTCAGATGTCGATACGCACGACTGAGCAAATGACAACAAATACAATTTTTTGCACAAATCTTTGGCAATGGCTATTTTTTCTCTGATAATCATCTGAGCAATTTCGCTAAAACAATTATTCACCTCAGGCTAAGCGAATAACTGGGTGATGAATAATACCCTTGACTTCGTCTCGGGAATTATTTGCCGGGTATTCACTTCGCCTTCGGCGAATAACTGTTAATTACAAAGGCCATTGAGAATATGCACCCAGTGTAAGTTGAATAAGAAAATTCACATCTCAAAAAGACATAAAAAAACTATTAACAGCATACAGAGAGACTGTTGTGGCATTTCCATTGCTTGAAAAACTCTTATTTGTAGTCCCTTTTATTTTATAAAATTTTGCTGTAGATTTCTCTGAGATAAAATCTCGAAGTCATTGACTGTTCTCAACCACTTAGGTTGCATTTGTTTCATTCAATGTCCGATTCAGGGTGTTGCATTTCAGTGTTATCCAGATTAGTAGTTTTGCTTGCAGCTGAATTGATAACTGTGTTGAATTAGCCAATCAGCTTTGGGGAAATTAAATGTATTTTTTATAATTATACAAACACACTTTATGTCTTCCTTTCTCGGCTTCTCACACCGAGCGATAGGTCTGACTAACTTTCCAGATCACACGACTAGTCAAAAATCTCCGGAGGGGGGAACCCTAATGGCCATTGACACGTGACCCAAACTTAGTCCTCCTTGATTATCAAATGAACCCTGGTCAAAGAAGGAAGACACAAAAATTCTACACGAAAGCTAATATTTTGTTTAATAAAAAAACCCACTGCAGACTGTCTACTCATTGTAGTACATGTTTCATGCAACAAATCGCGCCTAGTAGATCCTAGTGTTGTTGCCGTACTGTTACATCTTGTCTCACTTTAGTCATCCTTTCCTTTGCTATCGTTATATATATCGCTGATTGATTCAGCCATACTCGTCAAACACAATGACAGAGGTAAAGTCGGCATAATATTCAAGATATTCTTTCCTTCTACTAATTAGAACTAGTGTTGAACACAATGCCCGCCAGTACAAAATCATTGGTAAAACTCTCCGCAGCGTTAAATCTACTATTTACAACACATAATTGTTCTCTAGAATGGTGACTTTTCGACGATTTCTTTGAATCACCACTTGACATTGAGTTGATTTGTATACATGAGGCATTGAAGGTAACTTTCACTGTTAATTCTCTTCTATGTAGTTGAAGAAACAGTTAGGTGGCTGCCATACCTGGGAAGATAGATATAAAGCTGCACTTCAAAAATTGTTGGCTAAATAAACATATAGTCATACAAACATAAATCTTGTTTTACACGTAAAGCGAGATAACAAAAAGCGAGACTAAAGAAATAGTCTTAAAGTGAAAGTGTTTGTGCTTTTTACTCATATTATTTTTTCTCTTTCTGACATTTCTATCGCTTTGCTTTGATTGTGGTAGAGTCAGAGCTCCCTGTTTTTATGGTATGCATAAAAAAGCGTAACAAGAGCATTGGCACACGCATCACAAAAAATTAGAACGTTTTGAGAACATTTGAGATTGAAGTTCTCAAAATGTTTAAAGCGTCCTAGTTCCAACGCAGTGACCGAGTGGTTTGTGCATGTGTTCGCCGGACTCGTAATTGCAAGCCTCGGTCAGACCATTGCGTTGTGTCCTTAAGCGAGACACTTTAACCGACCCGTTCAGTCGGCTCAGCTGTATAAACGAGAACCAGTATCTGCTGGGGAGGGAGGGGGGGGGGACCTACGATGGATCAATCAGTGTTCTGTCCAGGGGGAGTCAAATTTAGATATTTACAGGCTTAGGAACAGGCGTAGCTCAGTTGGTTAGTGCGTGGCCTTCGGAGCTAGAGGTCCCCAGATCAATGCCCGGCAACTGCACGCGTCTGTTTCGACTTTCTTCTGAACAGTGTAGCTGTAGCTTTAAATACCCGTAAAACGGATCACTGACAGAGGGAGGGGGTAAAGGGATTGATAGCAGCACTGTCTAAGGGCTGAAGGAACTACCGACGTTAAATAACGGTACCTTTACCTTTTACATAAAATGTACATGTTAGTGAAATTGGAAATACAAAAAAAAGTTACTGTTTATCAGCAGAATGCCCAAATTCTGTGCAATCCCAGAAATGGTTTCGGCTCCATTAATTCCTGTACCAATTGTAGAACAATTTAGGAGGAGCAACCCACTAAGTGAGTACAGTAACTGAACAACGTCAGTAAAAGGAAGTAGAATAAAACTGAAAGTAAATAACTTAAAATAACTTAAACTCTCTACGGAAAGCGGAGATAAGCGCATTCCTAAAGGGTCACTTAGCTCGAGAAAGGATCTAGCTTAGTTCCAAAACTAGACACGCGAAA
This sequence comes from Hydrozoanthus sils, assembly GCA_027575215.2. Lineage (NCBI taxonomy): Eukaryota > Metazoa > Cnidaria > Anthozoa > Zoantharia > Hydrozoanthidae > Hydrozoanthus > Hydrozoanthus sils. The sequence goes on from JAOBRD020671970.1 coordinate 8,951, forward strand.
AGCAAAGAGTTCATTTACCTCTGTTCGACAGCCCGCGATAGTTGTGCTTTCTAAAGCTTCTCTTGTGACTGTAATATCTGCTTCTGAGAAAACGTCTTCGGTACCAGGACCCCCACCATTTGGCTTGGCTCGGTTGGCTCTCCATCGTAACCATTAGCAACACAACCAGCAATGCTACTACAGGGAGTGTAGCTCTCATGGTCAGTTCAGTTAGCTGTGTGGAGCCGTAGAAATATTAAAATAAACAGAGACTAAACTAAGGGTTAGTCTAACGTAAGGTTTAGCTTTAGTTTTAGGGAAGCTGAAGGTGGTGCGTTTTGCCAGGGAATGTTCCACAACATATCGAGGGCAGGGCTTTCCTTGCAACGTTATCCAAAAATTTATTGTTATCTTTTACTGTACAGAAAACTGCAACATACAGCTTATAGCTAACTCGGCGCTACGCGCCATTTTGGCTATTTACCATCTCATATCCTATGCGCACTCTTGGATTAATTGTTAATTATTTAGTCCCAAAACCAAAATGGCGCCAACTGCCTGAAGTACACATGCGCACACCAGGACATGGTCGCTGACCATTAGTACTACAGTCATGACACCAATATCGATATATCAGGATAAGCGAAAAATAAGTGAACAGTGAAAATTGAATTGGCATGTCGATTACAATATGAACAGGAAAGTTTCCCCTCGGGGAGTTCAATTGAACATTTAGAGAAAATATTTTGTTTACCCTGATAAACAGCCTTTCAACAACTAAGCAATCAGTCTGGTTTGTTCACTCCTACATTTTGATTGTGGTATGTCGCAAAAGGTATTTAACGTTTTTCAGCAAGAACACATCTTAAATATGAATGGCTAGTTGAGAAGCTATTATTGTGTTCATCCTTTTCTTACGATATACACACACTTTCCAAAATCTAACTACAGAACAGTTCTCTGAAGTGATGGCGAACTCCGATTAATCATCACGAGGTACTGCCGATTAGTAAGTCTTAAGACCTTTAGGTAGCGTTAATAAAAATGCGTTTCTTTTTTGCGTTATTCACCGCATTCTTGTCTTCCGTCCGGCCATACTAACATTAGCATCTATTGGAAAACACGGTCGAGAGACAAATCTCAGAAACTTGTTCAAGCTGTGCCAGTTAATTCGTACTAAATGCTTTTTCAAGATTATATTAAATAAGGTTAAAACTTGTGCTAACTTTATTAAAAATTGTGTGTTTATACGAAAATCGTATTTTCGAACGTGATGTTATGTTATGATAACAATCTTGCAAAGACGGGTTACAGTTCACAGCTATATCGTCACCATCATTGCTTTCTTGTCACTATTAGAATCATGACATAGTTTTTGTTACAAATACAGCTCCTTTTCTCAATTCCATCAAAGTATAAACAAAAAGGGGCAAAAAACCACCGATATATACGACTCGAATAAAAAAAAAACAAAAACAAAAAGTCAAGATTGGAATGTTCAGAATGGCGAAGATTGGAGCAGCATTTAACAAACTCCTTTCTATCAAAGATCAAATAATTCTTACGCGATAAACAGTCGATGTTCATTTTACGTCACTAAAATCCACAAAAGGCTCCCTGCGTGTATCCTTAAACTATCTTAACCAGCATGGAAAGTCACGAGATTCTGACGTTCGAATGTTGGTTACTATTTCCACGCAATCTTGAGCGTAAACTCCAACGCTATTTAAGTTGATACTGGAAAACCTACTGAAACTAAAATCTCATTTGTAGGTCGGAGATTTTTTTCTTTCCTAAGATGATAATTTGTTAAACAAACAAGACGAGATGATAAACAAATAAATAAAGTAATTAAAGGAATAGTTTCTTACCTCGAGTCGGTCAACTGCACTGAGTGGTCTTATGAAACAGAGACTGGTGAATTTTAGTCTCCAAATGATGTAATTATGGGCAGCTTAAAGTGTGGAATGTCCGACTTCTTGTAGAGATTAAAAGCTCTGCGTTCTTTAATTTTACTAAAAGGTCTCTTTTTCCCTACTCTCAAAGCTGAGGGAAAGCTGAGGAGAAGACGGTCTTGCTCTCTTTGCAATAGATTAACGAACAAATTTGTCTTGTCAAGAACAGCACCCACCTTATGGACTAATGGCAGTTTTGATTGGTCAAAATGTGAAAGTAATTTATGGCTTCTAGCGGAAATGATCTCATTTGCTGAAACCTTTTGATTGAAGTCAAAACTTAAATGCTATAATGTGTTATTTAAAAAAGTTGTGCAAAGAACTTAATAGAAGACATACGATAGATTTTAACCCCTTAGAGTCCTCAGACGAATCAGTTGAGAATCAGATTTAAGCGTCTGAGCGGAGGAGTTTGTGTAGGATGTCTTCCGAAAAACAGTTCTTGTTGGTCGCGGAGACCCAGTTACCACCAGAAAAGGATGTTATAGCGGGTTTGCCCACTGCATGCATGCAAGTGCCGGCTGACAAGCCGAATGATTCACTCGTCGCCGGATCATTAGTTATCGGTAATTTGGTTGAATTATAATCTACAGATTCTTGACATAAGTCGCACTGTGCAGTTGGCAAAAAGTACACGGGCCTTCCGGGGTGATAAGTCAGATGCAGAAAACGTTTCTAACTTTCAGTTTATCTATATTTATCACTTTAAACACTTGGGATGAAGTCTTAAGTTTATAGCTATATAAAGAAAACCTAAGCATCGATACTGCGTTGTGGTGCAGTAACTGTTCACTGAGCATGCGCAAGTTTAAAACTTTTAGAAATCAAGCGACAGTGTTCGTTTTATGTCTTTCAAAAAAAAAAAATGCCGTAAGTTTTATTTTGATTTTATTTGGAACTGCGACATCAGTTGATTCATTTGACTACGATTGGCTAGACACGTAGTAAAAAGGTTCTATTGTATTCCGCTGCTATATTAGTTGGGAGGGGGGGAGGGGGGAGGGTTAGGAGCTCTTGAGTTAAGATTGTTCGGTTTAGAGGTGAAGCTAGTCTAAGTGAGGACCAACGTAGAAAGATGTCCCACCAAATGTTGCTTCTCTTTGGAACGAAGAGGTCAATGTACTGTAGGGGAGGAATTAATGAGCGAAATCCACATCGGAAGTTCGTCGGCCCTTCTACGTTTAAAGATAAATTAGGGCTCCATTTTGAAAGTACCTTAAACGAATTGATTTTGAACACGACTCCAAAGAAACCAATTCATTTTGTTTAATCATTTTAGTGACAAGAAACTGCCACAGTCTAACATCAATAACGCAATATACAAACAAGATGGACATCAGGTCAAAGTTAGAAAATATTTTATGTGTATGACAACGTAGTCATACGTAAATGCTAAACTTAAAATCGCCGTAAAGTACTAGCAAATTACTGGAGAGCTAAATTTGTGATATAAGGGTCTACAAGTGCTCATTTATATTAATTATTTGCTCTTTTTTGTCAATTTTAGTTTCGCGTGTGTCGACAAGAAATATAACTGAACTTCACGTGTTCCAAATGGTCCCATTACGATCACACGCAATCGCTGAAATTGTTATTTGTTCAAGTTGGAAGCTCGAAAGTTCTAGAACACGATTGGGTTACGAATTGGCACGGGAATTTTAAAAAAAAGAGGGGTTTCAAAATACGTACAAAGCCTAAACAACAAAATGTTGCAAAGAAGAATCAACTTGGGACAGTGCAAAAAAGGAACAAAAGTAGGAAATAAAATATGGATTTATCTTTTGTTTTAATTTCAAAAAAGGGAAGAAGATGTCAGACTTTAAATTACGTCTAACAACCTTTTTTAGTTTTTAGCTATAATGAAAAATATCTTAACATATCATGCTCCAGTATATAGATTGGGGGAAACAATGGGTATGATTTACAAATCCAATTTCATGCTCTCGCTAGTTATATCTTTGTTGGCGTGCAAAAACTTGCAATCTGTGTGTTTAGCCTATTATAATAAACTGATGTGCGGTTCCGCCTTTATCTACAAATCTAATTAGTTTATGTTGATAGGTCATTATTTTACCCGATTACAACAAGAACATATGGTGTCACATGCAAACTCATGGTGCTTGCAACACCTTACTTTGTATTGCTCAATAGTTTTCAAAGGCGGGATGGTTTTGCCACTAATTCTCTAATGTTTTCTGTGTCTACTGTTCTGTTGCTTTCTTCTGTTTGATCGCATATTCAGAAGAGCATTCATTTTTAATATATGGTTTTAACGGTTTTATTTTTGTTTGATCTATGTTGCCTTTTTAATTGGTTAAGCACTTGTTTGCTTACCTTTTATATGAGTTTTAGTCTTCCAGTTCCCTGAACGTCGCCCCGTCAATTTTTGCATTAAGAATTACTGTTTACATTTGCTTATAAATAGAATGTCAAACCACTACTTTGGTCTTAAACTACACTAAGTTTTTTTATTGGTTAAACCTACTTGTTTGCTTATCTTTTATATGAGTTTTAATCCTTCAGTTTGCTGAATTTCGCCGAGAAAATATTTGCAATAAGAATTACTGTTCAGATTTGCTTGTAAATGAAATCCCATATCACTACTTTGGTCTCAAACTCGAAGATTAAATAATCCTCAGAGTAAACAAATTTAACCACAGATTGAATTAGACACTTACAACATGCCAGCAGGAAAATCAATCCGGAAATAATGAGAGGTCACACCATTAAGAACCTATAGAAGGAGCGTGGGAGTATTGAGAAAGGAAATGTTCGTCAAATAATAAATTTAAAGTTAACCATTGCGTGGCCAACCTTTCGTTTATAACGACCAGAGTCAAACCAGAACAGCAGGAGGAAAGGGTCAAAAAGAACGTTTGTGCTAAGTATTTTACTTTCCAACTTTCAATCCTTGGCGCAAAAAAGACAGCCCCTCGACTATACTTCTTAAGACAGCTGGAAAGAACTATTACTCAAAAAAAGGACCTGTTTCTTCACCACCTGTATTAGCCCAATATTGGAATACGCACGTGAATGTCCAATCTTCTACAATTCACTACAGACGACCTTGAAAAACTGCAAATCAGAGCACTCAGAACAATATATCCGTGGAGGCAGTACGCATGCGGTGGCCGGCCTCGCCTCTCTGAGCGCAGGCAGCAGCTTACATCGAAGTTGTTTTCGGAAATTGCGCAAGATACAACCCACGACTTAGAACTCTTCTGCCGCAAAAAACAACTGCTCTTACCAACTAAGGAAAAAAAAGATCTTTTATCGCACCAAGGACCAAAACTAATCGGCATAAAAACACTTTTATTAATAGTGACTCCAGATATTTTAACCACTACCTTTTTGACAAATTTTCATCTCATTAAGGGCCAAGACCGATGAGCACAAAAACTCATTTATTGATAAAATATGCAAACATTTTAACCATTGGTTTCTCTTAAATATTTGAATCGTTAGTTTTTCTAGATCTTTTTAAAACTCTTAATCATTAGTTAATTTTTCTACACTTTATAAGCTATATAACGTTTTTACCGATTGTAAAGTTAATTTTATCATAATTCAGCCATATAATATACTAGTGATTTGCAAAAAAATGAATAACAATGATACAACAATTCTGCCGCTATGCGTTGGATAAATGAATGATCGAATTGGGCTAACGAAGTTGAAATGTAAATGTAAAAGAATAGCCAATACAACGCAGAGTTTAAATCTTTCTCATACAATAGTTCGGCTAGCCATACTAGCCTTCTTCGAGTATGGTACACTATATACTAGATGTAAGTTTTTTTTAAAACTCAATAAAGCATCTAACTATCTCATTATCAACAGTATCATTAGTATCATCAGCATCATTAGTATCAACAGCATCATTAGTATCATCAGCATCATTAGTATCATCAGCATCATTAGTATCAACAGCATCACTAGTATCATCAGCATCATTAGTATCATCAGCATCATTAGTATCAACAGCA
>JAOBRD020672077.1:0-14869 GCA_027575215.2 Hydrozoanthus sils
ACGGTAAAAGTCGGACTTCTCTCTCTGCAACATCGTTCGATTTTGACCATTTCGTAGAGTAAAATATCTACTTTATAGGCAGTTTGAAAATGTATTGTTATACGTGCCTCACATTATACCAGAACTTTGTACAGAACAGGAACTATACCAAAGCATAACAATTCCTCTCTTTATTCTTTTTCCATCAATGACGATTTCTCCTTCTCACTTTTCAAAGTGTAAAGAGACATATCCTTAGGATTTGTCAAGAGCTCGCCCATTTTACTTTATCGTAATACTTCAGCGAGTAGATTTTGTTTTTCATCTTGCATGAGTTGCGAGAGTTTGGTGACCTCTCTTTCTAAAAGATTACAATTTGCATTTTTCACAGTGTTCTTGCGTTCTGTATGAAAGATATTTCACATTCAAGTTCATGTTTTAGTAATTTTAAGGCTTATCAAACTGATTTTACAGATTATGAGGAATGAAAGGAATCAGAAGAACGCTTTGTTATATAAAAAAACAGTAAATTTTGGCCGAGGTTCGTTAATCTGAAGTGTTGGCTCAATTTGAGCCTGGCTGAAACTGTTGTTGTTTTTTATTTCCGTATACACAGTTCGGCACTGCTACCATAAAACACGTGCGACACAGTTTTGATTTTCTTCACTGCTTACTCAGTGTTTCTAACTGCAGAAAGACCAATATGAAACGCAACATGGGAAGACGCGATGTGTCGTGTTTTCAATAAACACCTTGCATTCATAATTGTGTCCGAAGCCGAGTGTTAATTATTGTTACCTTGTCCTTAATTTCTGGGCTAATTTGAGCCTCGTTGTTCTTATAGAACTGTTATAGAACAAGGGTCTGAAGGAGATTTATAAAAACAAGATATATAGCTTCATTTTCATAGCACACCGTGTTCGCTTTAGTGTGAGTTTATTTTACACTTCTTCTGAGTGATTTAATGTTCTGGTTTCGCTCTACCAGCTTAACATAGAAGCGCAATATAAAAAGTGGAAACGGAATAACAGCGAAAGTAATTGGGACGAATGACAATTTGCTAATTCAGTTTCCACGAGAACAAGAAAAAAATTTATATGATAAACAAGGACTGTATGTAATTCCACAATTGGTTTCGGCTCCATTAAATTATGTTTGAATTGTAGAACAATTTAGGAGGAGCCACCCACTAAGAGAGCACAGTAACTGAACAACCATTAGTAAAAGTAAAGAAAGACGGAAACAGTAAATTAAATGCTGCGCATGCGCATTATGGGTCTCACGCCTGCAAACCACAGAGAAGTCGATCACATTCATTGAGAGCCATTTCTCGATCCTAATTAGAAATCCAGGTGACTTGTTTTTTAGCACACTAACAGCAACAACAACAACTAAAAGCTAATCCTTTCCCGAGCCTAAGTGGCTCATAGGGCCGACGCTTATCTCAGGTTTCTGTAGTGTTAAGTGGATGAGATTCTTTGACTCTCCCTGAACAGGACACTAATCTATCGCAGGTGGTTAGCCCCAGTAGAACTGGTATTCATTTATACACCTGAGTCGACTGGATCAATTCGGGTAAAGTGTCTAGTTCAAGGATACAAGACAGTGGCAAGAACTCGTGAACCTAGTTACAAGTCAACATACGCTAACCGCTCGGCCACTGCACCGCCGACAGCTACAACAACTTTATTTTTTAGTACGCAGATGGTAGAAGTTAAAGTAAGTAGAAATTGCAAGAGGTATAACAATTTTACAAAGCTTGAGTGGAAGCTAATCAGAAATAGGTAAACTATTCGAGCTAAGTAGCCAAAATATCTATTTAATATTCCCTGTAAATATTCCAACAAATTGCGCTTAATGTCGAGTTTGAGTCCTTACTGTATCAAAATGCGCTAAAGTTTCGTGTTTCAGTTTGCATTTGAGGGAATTGAAACAAAATCGAGTCTCGTCATCCATGTACGAAAATCATCGGAACATCGTCGGACGTGTTCAGCAGCGTCGAAAGTCCTCGGTAAATTGTCTGAAGTTGCGGCAACATTTTCGGAAATTCCGGTCATGAAGAGACAAAAATCTCACGCTTTAGACTCTGTTGTGAGTTTGTGGTTCCCTGATGAATGTAAGTCATGAGTCGTTTGTTCCTGATCTGTATGTGCTCTGCTTGTACCCTTACTGTGGAGGTAAAAAAGGCCCTTCACGGCGCGGCGGATTTCAGGAATTCTCCAATAAAACAGCCAAGGATTTAGCGACGAATTCATGAGCATAATCGTAAAGGCAACTCTACCAGCCACAGTCAGAGCAGTAGTTTCTCTGAGGACTCGGAGCGTAAGGCTAACGCAGAAGTATGGAGTGAAGCATAGAACAAGCGCTATACAGACAAACAGCATGTTGTACACAGACTTTCTGTAAAATGCGGCGTCTTTTCGTGGTGCGGTTAACCGGTTGACCTCATTATGATCTCGAATTACTTTTTGAAGACTAGAAAGCTTACGCAAGCTTTTGAAATACATGACAGATGTAACAACGATCGATATACCGATCAATATCAGTATAGTGAAGTAATAAATGCGGGTGTGCAGTAGGTACACACCTACTAGAGTCAAAGACAGAAGCCACAGCGCGACGATAGCATATACCACGCGGTTAAACTTAACAATGCTGTGATAGCGAATGCCAAGATTAACCGCTTGAAATCGATCAATGCTTATAAAGCACATGGTACCGAGGGATACAACCATAAATACAGTTGTACATACAAAGCAAGATACGGCGATAGGGCAATGAATGTCGCGCCAGTATTTCATCTCTGATAACTTGTAAGTTATGTACAACGGCTGAACGAGAAGACCGACTCCAAAATCTGTAAGCGCGAGGTTTGTCAACAGCAGAAACGATGGTGATTTAAGGGTAGGAGAACGCTTTACGGCTGTAATGACAAGGCCGTTTCCAATCACGGCGGTAATGCTTAAGACTCCGTTGATTACACAGATGGCGTAATAGAGCGGGTTTAGTTGACCGTCGTAGTTCTGTTGTCGATTCAACCAATTTTCGCACAGATATTGATGCATCCTGTTCCGGTCGAGCTTCCAAAACACTTTTTTGTGCTCTTGGGCAATAAGTAGAAATTGCCACAAAGACTTTTCAGTTTTGCTGTCTTCTCTTAACACCACAACTTAGCTTAACCTTATATAAGTAGATTGCTGTATAATCAGAACTCTCCCTTATATGTACATATATGCATGTGTACCCAGATATTGTATGGCAAACTTTCCTAGTTCCGGTTTTCTCTGACATTGCGCGAGTCATGTTATAGAGAGCTATATTGCATTTCGAAAGTATTTTATAGACCCCAATTTCCCCAACTTTTCTATTCATCATTTCAAAATACATAGCATCTTTGTGACGCATTTGTGTGTCTTATATAATTATACGCAGAATTTTGTACTGGATAGGAAATTATACCCAAGCCTTACAACGAAGATTTTCCCTTCTCTCTTTTCAAAGGGTAAAGAGACACGGTGACCTCTATTTCTAGAAGAATACAATTTGCATTCTTCACAGTGTTCGTGCGTTCTGTATGAAAGGCATTTCACGTTCAAGTTCATGTTGTAATAATTTTAAGGTTTGTCAAACATATTTTACATTGTGTAAGAAAATTAAAGGAATCAGAAGTACGCTTTTTATACAAAAAGCAGTAAATTTTGGCCGAGGCTCGTTGGTTTTAAGTGTTTGCTCAATTCCTGGGCTTCAGTTGTTCCTAGACTGTTCTTGCTTTCATCAGGTTTATTACTTTCGTATAACACTTCTGCACTGTCATAAAACACGTTCATGCGGCGCAGTTTTGATTTTGTCGCTGCTCACTCAATGTTTCTATCTGCAGAAAGACCAATAATGAAACGCCACATGTAATGACGTGATGTGTAGGGTTTTCAATAAATACCTTGCCGTCACATTTGTGTCAGAAGCCGAGTGTTAGTTATTCTTAGCTTGTTATTAATTGCTGGGCTAATTCGAAAATACAGGATCTATAATGTACATAACAACAAGACATGATTCATTTTCATAGCAACCCGTTTTCGCTTTAGTGTGAGTTTATTTCATACTTCTTCTAAGTGTCGATGTTCTGGTATCGTTCTGGTTTCGTTCTGCCAGGTTAACATACAAGCATAATATAAAAAGAGGAAACGGAAATGAGCGAAAGTACTTGGGACAAATGACAATTTGCTAATTCAGTTTCCACGAGAAAAAGAAAAACACTTATCGACGTTTCCACTTCACATGATAAACAAGGACGGCTTATACAGTCAAGAGCCACTTTCTAACGACTTTTAATGATGTTTTTGCTGATATTACCGTTCATATTTGAAGTTCAGAAAATCCGGTCGTACGATCGCTGACTGAATATAAAGGAACCAACCTTAATATTTTCAGAATATTTGGACGAGTTTTGAGGGATACAAAAGGTTTTGTAATTGGTAGTTTTTAAGAGAAATTTTAGTTTTTAGAATATATAGAGAAGTTAAAGAATAAATATTGAAGTAAATAGTTGATAGAAAACTCAAAACCATCCCCAAATCAAAACTGCACTTGCCATGATCAGAAGGGACGGTTTGGTGCTTGTCTTCAAAAACTTCCTCTTGAACATTCCCTCCAAACTCTTTCATTTTCCCCTAAAATTTTGACTGTAATTCCCAAAAACCTCAGCTTAAAATAAAAATGCCTATACTGTAAGAAAACTGGAAGTGAGAGCAAAAGATCTCAGGATGGATAACATTTAGCAAATTCCACGAGAAAAAGACAAACACTAAAGTGCTACTTAAGCCATTTTGTATTTGGTATTTTTATTGCTCAAAAGACTTTTCCAACACTTCTGTTCGACTGTAAACGGAGAAAGTGCTGACCATTTTTTAAAGACCACGAAACAAGCTTTCAAAATAGCGCATTCAGTGCGAATAAAGTTCAAAAGATTCGACGGAGATTTTGCACGTCACATGGTTTGAAAGGACTCCAAGCTGCTCTATACTAGCGTTTACAGCAAACTAGTGAGTTTTCTTGCTCAAACACTACGCCAACAGCCACGCAAACTTCGCCATGATCAAATGAATTGGAGCGGGAAAGTGTGATTGATCTCCCGCGTTTCAAATCATGTGACATCATGCTTATCTAATGAGCTTAAAAGTTTCGCAGCTTTGGCGCTAAAAAAGTCATTTTGTCTTCGTGAATTCTCCGCATAGTTGACTTTAGAAACCAAAAACAAGTGTTTAAGCAGACATTACACGGGTCAAACTTTAATTTTAGATGTTTTAAACTAGTTTCAAGATTTCGCTTGAGCAGCACTTTAACGATGTTTGTTGTTTTTTAACTTCGCTTGATAACTATCATCAGCTTGAGTTGAAAAACTAAGTTGATATTTTACTTCATAAAATAAATTCAGTAAAACACGCGCCCTGATTGGCCGAGGACCATTTTCTAAATCTGGATAGAAATCATTAATGACGTCATCAGCTTGTGATCTAAACCTTTTCTCGTGTTCTCCCAACAATCCCGCGTGTTTCCACGGAAACACGGGAAACATATTCTAAAGCTTAATTTGCAAAGTTTCCACGTATATCTATTCGGTCCATTAATTAATACGGGTTTACAAAATTCTAAGAGCGAAGTTTTAGTACAAGAGTTATTGAGTCAGTGGTTTTAAACGAAATAAGTAACTGTAGGAAATATAATCAGCCTTACTGCCAAGAATTAATTATTTGGTTTTAGAAAGGTTGGATTAGCAGACCAAAAAATGGTATTATACTGTCAACCACGAAGAAGCCTTGAGGCCTACAAACATCTACACTATTTTTTCAAACTATGATAAAGAATAAGTGAATAACACAATTATTATCATAATTTTTACTAACACTATATAGTATCGGTGATATTGATATTATTTTTGTGAATGCAACCAGGCAACATATGAATGGAAATTTATAAAGATATAACAAGTTGATCTGATTAAAACTTTGATAAAGAAAAACTACTTTTTTTCAAAAATTGTCCCTGCTGAACAAACCCAGACTGCCATTTCAGAAATCCTTTGTAATGATTTTGTCAAGATCCATATTCCGGAAACAAGAAGACAACTTGGCCTTTTAGAGAATGAGAGCACAAGAAGGTTGTTTCAACGAGAAAAGCAAAAATCTGCTCTAGCGGAACACGTACAAAAAAAAGGAAATTCCATTCATGAATTGGAAGTGACGTGATAGAAATGTTCCTGAGGCGCAGGAAATCATTGTTTGCGGGAAAAGGAAAGGCTTTCAACTTTCAAGGAGTCTTTCGTGTGTGTTGGACAACCCTCAAATCAGCTGCGTTAGAAACTCAATAACAATTTTAAGTAGAACAGATTACCTAGATCACTTGATATAAATGTCAAAACGTTGTCATTTTCCGCGTTAGTTTTAATTTCTAGTTAATATCGTCTCTAAAGCTTATCATTACAGAGTATTTTTAATAATTTTAGCCAGGTTCTAATTTAACTTTGTTTTGCAGAGTTGACCGAGACGTTCTCACTCGTTTTGCACTCACTGTGCGTAAAAACTACCGAGACATCGCCTATCACAACTGGACGCACGCCTTCTCAGTTTCACATAGCCTTTATAGCATAATGCGCATGGGCAGTGGGCAGTTTACAAACAACGAGGTACGTCACTGGCGCTTAAGCAGCCGCTTACTAATTCTTTACCAGGTCCCCTGTTGCATCCTTTCTTCAAGCTTTATTCTTGGGGCCTTGGGCAAGTGTGGAACGAGAACTATTATCCTATCTCATCCAGGCCACACCATCGCCTGATAAAGACTAGCAGTAGCATGTCTATTTTGAAAGTCTGTATAACCACTATAATACCTGTGCTAGAATATGCCGTCCCAGTATAACAAGCAATTCCCGTTTACCTTTCAGATAAAATAGAATCTATCCAAAAAATTGCACATAGTATTTCCTTATAAAGATAGCTACAATAGTGTGCTTTTAGCAGCAGGTCTTCAGACTTTCGAACATAGGAGGAGCTGGCTTTGCAAAAAATATATGAAGAGAATAACAAGCAATAACAGCCATCTCCGAAATGCCCTTTTGCCTCGTATCAGTAAGACATGTCCGTATTCCCTAAGAGCAGAGAAAAGAGACCTCCACTTCTTCAGGGACAACAGGAGGAACTAATTTGAAAAAAACAGGAATTTTTCATGTTCAGATACTTTCTCTAAATAAACGCATTGATTTTATACGCAGATGGTAATATTAATACAGTATGTAATTAGTAGTAGTTACTCTTTTTTCATGCTTGTAAGTTACTGGTTAATTAAATTTAGCCAACTACAAGAGGTTATTAAATAAACGATTGTTATTATTATTATTATTATTATTATTATTATTATTATTATCATTATTGTTGTTATCATTATTATTATTATTATTATTATTATTATTATTATTATAATTAGACTGAAATAGCGAGACAATATTTTAAGTATAGTTTTGTTTTTTATCTTCTACGATGAATAATGATGTGTTGTTCGTCACTTGTAGTCGAGCATAACCATGACATCAAATATAAAGGTGGCTTAGAAAATGGGGCGGTGTGTCGTGAGTGGCTTGTAACGCCGTGGAGGCCCCTCCCACAGATTTGGCAATAGTAGGTAGGGGACGTGCTGGCTGCATTTTCAGCTCGTGTCTCCGCCTTCTGCGTTTCTTCTTGGCAGTATCCATTCTTTGGCCTTCTAGGTGCTCGTTTCCCTCACGAATCAGGCTTCGCCAGGCTGATCTGTTGGCGGCAGCGCTTTCCCGTATGGCGACTTTAATGTTGAAGTCTTTTAGGTAGACTTTGAGGGAGTCTTTGTAGCGCTTGCGCTGGCCTCCTACTGTCCGTTTGCCCAGGCCCAATTCGCCTTCACTTTGTTGTATTTCCATCTTGTTAGAACTGATGAAGGCAAATTGTGTCGTAACATTGTTTTCCCCATTTTTGTTGTAGAAACTTGCTCTGTTCATCGCAGGCGTGTGTCACGACATCGATCATCGCGGGAGAAGCAACGCTTTCATGATTACTTGTAACACTCCCCTGGGGAATCTTTACACCAACTCAACCATGGAATGGCACCATTTTAACCAGGCTGTCTTTATACTAGAGGTAACCCTAGTATTAAGATACTTTCATGATTACTTGTACCATCCCCCTGAGGAACCTTTACGCCAACTCTACCATGGAATAAAGATGGGTAAAAAGATGGCTGAAGCATTTGTCATGGTTTATCCAACAACGACAAATTACCGGTGTTAATGATGGCTCCTATAACGTGGCTGCAAGTTTTGTTTAGATAAAATTTCCTTTAAAAAACTGATTGAATTGATTAACATTTGTTGAGCTGTATTATTAGTACATGAATAAATCCTTTGACACAAAACTACATTCACAACAAGAGATGGTTCCCAAACGGATTTGAAACCGTGCCCCTCTGGATGCTGGTCTCATAGCTGCCTAGTTAGCTCTGTTCGTAAGGCGCCAGTCTGCCTTCTGTCAGGCCTGATTTAGATTCCCGGTCGAACCTTCACTCAGAATCTTAAAATAACTGAGTAAAAGGTGCTGCCTTTGCTCTAACATCTGCAAACGGTTAGACCTTCGCGTCTTTTCGGATAAGGTGCTGCCTTTACTCTAACATCTGCAAACGGTTAGAACTTTACGTTTTCTCTGATAAGAACGTTAAACCGTAGGTCCCGGGTGGAAGACCTCGAAGGGGATTTCGAGTTATTATGCTTGTTCTCCCGTGACTCATTGAGTCAAAATGTCAAAAAATGAATTCTTACCATTATAACTATGAGAGCTCATGGGCTACCAGACCTCTTTTAAGTTAAACTTGTAGATTGCACGTCAGCATTCATCCTGCTAACTTTCACGCTTGGTTTGCTTTCATTTGTTTTTTTGCAGCGAGATAATCATAATATTTTTAGCAAGCTGAGCTCAGAAGATTACAGAGAGGTGAGCAAGGCTTTATATATTTTTTTTTTAAGTTGAGTAGGAAAGCTACCATGTAGGGTCGTTAAATGTTGCACACTTTTTATACCAAGTATGTCCCAAACGTTCATGCGATGCAATCTAGGCATTATCAGGAAACACAAGTGAACACTTATAACATACTATGTGCTGGTTATGTCTAACATCTGTTTACAAAATTGAATATAGCTATAGAATCTTTGAGAAATGCCATTTAAGGGCTAGAGGGACATCGGTTCCCCTTACCCATCATTACCCATCCCTCCTTACCCTCTACACTCCTCTTTCTTGAATGTGTCCTTGACCAATTCCTATTTACCCTCAAAATTTTCCTCTGCAGGTACTAGAGCTTATCCAAGAAGCCATTTTAGCCACTGATCTTGCAATGTTTTTTGGTAACAACGCAAAGTTGGTTAAACTTAATGAGGCAAACTCATTCAGCTGGGCAAACCCGGAACACAGGTAATGGATTAACTTGTTCAGGTCGGCGAACCGAGAACTAAGATTAGTAGTTGCTGAAGCGAAATCATTCAAATCGGCTAAACCAGAACACGTATTAGCAATAAAGGGCCAGAACCAAAAGATGGCGGCTGTAAATTTTACCACAATGCATTGCGGGTCTATACCTGTTACCTATCTTCTAGACGCTTCGTGGCGCATAAGGCCTCCACAGAATTCTTCAATTTCTCTCTGTTGGCTGTAGCAGTTCATGCCTCTTCCAATGACCGACAACCTGCTTCTTTCGTCTTTCTCTCTCTACTGTCCTTTTCCAGGTCGTTTTGGGTCTTCCTTTCTTCCTTTTCCCTTCGGGCGTCCATGTCACTGCAGTGTTACACTCATTCCATTTCTCTCAGTTAAATTTGTTTTAAAAACTGGTAACAAATGCCTAAACAGAAATTATACGGGTCAGACTTTAATTTTTGACATTTTAAACTAGTTTGAAGATTTCGCATCAATAGCACTTTAAAAATGTTTGCTCTCTTACATCAAAAACAGGAAGCTAGCTCGATCCTTGCTCATGACCGGAAGTGATCTCTGTACGTCAGCAAAACCTTGGCCCATACACAAGGAGTCTGTTAGGAAGGTTTTCGCAGAGTTTTATCAACAGGTTAGTATTTAAAGTCTCACTACTGTAAGTAAATGGTCGGCAAACAGTTTGCTGTTAAAGAAATGACATATACGTACAGTCCTGAACTGTAACTAAATGGTCAACACAGCTTGTCTTTTTCACTGGTGGCTGGTGACTGGTGGCTGGTGAATACGATTTCAGAGTAACTGTAACGGCTGACTGATTTCAAATCAATAAACGCCGCTGGATAACTGACTCGAAGACGCAAGCTCACTCCCATGTTACATCGTGGCTGCTTACGGCTAGCGCGAAAAAATCTCCTCTCATTACTATACTCCTTCATTGCACATGCGCGCCATGATTGAGTAAAAAAAAGTCATCAGTCACCAGCCACCAGTGAAAAAGACTAGCCGTGGTCAACAAACAATTTGCTGTCAGAGAAATGACACATACGTACAGTCCTGAACTAAACAGTTGCCTTAACACAAGAGCAACAACTTGTAGAGTTTGATTTGTCTGTTTTTGAACACTAAACTATATGAAACTGCGAGATTTACACGCTTACTTTTACATTTACCATGGAACATACATTAAGTTAAATGTCACATTTAGATCGTCGCAGAAATACGTGACTGCTAACTGCAACTATTCCTCAAATTGAAAATGTATGGTATTATAATATCTTAATATAGTGTTGATATAGAATTTACAATATAATGGATTAATAAAGAAGACTGGAATAAGTTTCTAAAAATTGTTTTAGCATACAAAGAACCAAGATTCCTTAAGTTCATGAAAACGTCTAAAGAAGACTTTTAAAGAGAAATGTAGTTGAATTATACCAAATGAACAAGCAGATTTTTTAGCCGACTGAGGAACTTGTTGCGTTTTAGTTTTGAATTGAAAAGGATACGTTGCTGACGTCATCGCACGTGATCACCGAGAGCTTGCGGCTACGGAATGTTTTTTTCTTTCCCACAGAAAAAAACTCTTTTGATGCTGTTGTTTTTCATGTACATTATTGATACAGAAATCTTATGATTGTTTCGTGGATTGCAATAGATTGGAACTTGTATGAATTCAATATATTATAATCGAACTAATCTGAAAGCCTGTGCAACTTGTGCTCTTTGGAGTCTCAAGTTTGCTTCAATAGGGCTAACCTGCTGTTTACGTCACAGTCTCTGAACTGGGTAGGCACTAAACCAAGAGACGCAATATGATGCACAAGGGTTCATTATTTCTGCGTTGTTTTTAACGTTGTTGGCAACAGATGACTTTTCCTTTCATAGTTTTTCGAAGGATAAAAAGTTACATAATAACAAAATATAAAATTTAAAGATATCCTGCCTCAGGTAAAAAAATGGTTGAGATGTGATGCTTGTCCATTTCACAGCCTTTTTAGTGTTTTTCGATCTCATTTCCTGAAAGACGAAGCATATTACGGAATGTTTTTGTCAAAGTAACTTTCTACCTGCATCACTACTGTTCGCCATTAACTTTGTTTCCCCCAATTCAGATCACATGACTGACAAGTGGAATAAGCCTATTGAACTCTAAGCCTTGTAATTGTCTTAATGTATTAGGGAGACGAGGAAAAGAGTTTAGGACAATTACCTCTTCCAATGATGGACAGGACGAAAAAGCACGAACTCCCACAAAACCAGGTACAAAAACTTTTCTTTGCTAGTACTCAGACCTCTTTTTCCATACCAAAACGTCTTATTTTGTACGCGTTATGTGAGAGGTTGGATGTTGATATCTGACTTGGACTGCAACCCTCCATTCCTTTTCAGTATGATTTAACTCTTTCAGCGCTGCTCAATTTAGCAAGATCTACCTTCTCCTGACATAACGTATACAAAATAAGATGTTTGGTTATGAGAAAATGGAAAACGACCATGGAAACAACTGCAGATGAAAAGCAGAAACAATGGAAAGAACTGCAGATGAAAAGCAAATTTCTCCTAAAACAGTTTTATAAAAAGTTTGAGTCTAGGTTGGGAGAAAATAGCAACGCATCATTTGACGTTTTAAGGATGAAAGTGTTAACAGTGTCTGGAAAGGTAGTGGTATTAAGCCAGTTGATTTGTTCTTTCTTTGCTTCAGGTCGGATTTATAATGGGAATCGTCAGACCTTGTTTCTTGTCTCTCAGCAAACTGCTACCTGGCATTAACCCGATCTTGGACCAAATAAAGTGAGTTGATTAGAAAGACATTGTTTAATCATCTTTTTCCATTGTACCTGCGTTGGTTTCTTTTGATTTTCATCGAGCCAGGGACAGAGGACAGCCAGTAAAAGAATATTCATTTAAACACCGAAAAGACCATCTATCCTCAGCCCCTATAAAAGGTCATTCATCCTCAGCCCCTAAAAGGACATTCATTCTCAGCCCCTAAAAGGACTTTTGTCCTCAGCCCCTAAAAGGACATTCATCCTCCCCTTAAAGGACTTTCGCCCTCAGCCCCTAAAAGGACATTTACCCTCGTTCCCTAAAAGGACATTCGTCCTCAGCCCCTAAAAGGACATTCACCCTCGTTCCCTAAAACGACATCCGTCCTCAACCCCTAAAAGAACATTCACCCTTGTTCCCTAAAACGACATCCGTCCTCAACCCCTAAAAGGGCATTCACCCTCGTTCCCTAAAACGACATCCGTCCTCAGCCTCTAAAAGGATATTCACCCTCGTTCCCTAAAACGACATCCGTCCTCAACCCCTAAAAGGACATTCATCCTCAGTCCCCTGAAAGGACATCTATCCCAGCTCCTAAAAGAACATCCATCCTCAGCCCCTAAAGAGCGTTCAATCTCAACCCCTAAAAAAAGCATCCATCTACAGCTCTTAATAGACATCCATTATCCCAGTCCGTAAAAGGACATCCACCCTCAGCCCCTAAAAGGTTATCCATCCTCATTCCCTTAAAGGATATCCATCTTCAGCCCCTAAAAGGTAACCAATCCTCATTCCCTTAAAGGATATCCACCCTCAGCCCCTAAAAGGTAACCAATCCTCACTCCCTTATAGGTTATCCATCTTCAGCCCCTAAAAGGTAACCAATCCTCATTCCCTTGAAGGTTATCCATCTTCAGCCCCTAAAAGGTAACCAATCCTCATTCCCTTAAAGGATATCCACCCTCAGCCCCTAAAAGGTTATCCATCTTTATTCCCTTAAAGGATATCCATCTTCAGCCCCTAAAAGGTTATCCATCTTTATTCCCTTAAAGGATATCCATCTTCAGCCCCTGAAAGAACACTCATGCTCAGCCCCAAATCTCTTTTCTTACTTTTTTTCTCATCGTTTACCTCAAACGTATTTCCCGTATTTTTGTCCCATTAGCGGATGTACACCGAGGTTGCAATGTTTACAAAGTGCCGAAGAAAACTCCACTTCCCGAAATGAAAATAAAAAATAACAAATTTAATCTTTTTGTATATTTGTATAGTCGGCTAGCCATTCTACTAAAGAGTGATGAAATCAATTGTTACAAGAAAGCAGCAACAACATCTGGTGTACTACATCATTATCACAACCTAACCTGGTGTACTAAGACAGTAAGATACTGGCATCATCCAATTTAGTTTGCAAACCAGTTTAATTCCAAACAATTCTGTTTGCAGCTCAAACATGGAAACGTGGCAGTCGTTCATCACGCGAAAGGAAGCACTCGACAGTCTGAAAACTCCTCAGGGAGGGGTGGTACAGAAATCCCTTTCATTTATTGATTACTAAGCATGCGTATACTTAAGGAATTGTGTTATGTTGGTCTTAGTCATAACTTTTTGAAAATCATTAAATATTTTTTTTAAATATTAACATTCTGGTACTAAAGACGTGAAAAAAATTGTACAGAGTTTTCTTTTTTCATTCAAATGCTGTTTTTTAACACGGTTTTTGTAATTGAGAACTTTGTCAATAACTCTAAGTACTTTTTCATTCTTGTTACATCGTTCTAGTTAAATAATCATTATTTATGACAAAAGCGTGTATAGCTTCTCAAAGAGAACCTGGAGATATAAGAATATGTCTCACTTGCTGTTGGGAAATCCTTTGTACCGATGAATTTTTCTGTTCAATTTTTTTAAGAAAAATACTTAGAGATACCAAAGACTTTCAAGAAATTAACATATATTGTCCTTTTAGTTAACGGAATACGTGCTTCCAAACAACTTTAATTCCAAAGTTTATTTTAAAACCCGGGTTGATTCTTTACTCTCGCATTTCTTAAGTTTCCAAACTCCTTCGGTTGCTACCGACGAACAGGAGCCCGGAATTTTTTTGTATAAATGTTATATGTTTTATTTATTTGAATTGACACGACGGATTGTAAAAAGCTATATTTTATACAGAAGAGGTATTTTTGAACAATTCTATTTGACAGCAACTCTTAGTTTGCCTTGAGTGCACTTTTTTAAAATGAATAAAGATTCCGCTCTCTCCATAATATTCCTGTAGTTCTCGTTGTCATATTGTCACTGCGGCCGTCGATATCACTGACACTTGGTGTTCCTATATTGCCGTCGAACCTAGCATATTTGGCCATATTCAATATTGATTTCCCCTCATATGCATTTACACAAAGTTAACACCCTGTAACTCGAACTCCCGATAACCCAAACCTTTTCAAACTCGAATCTCCCACTAACTTTAAAAAAAACTCTCTAAAACTTCTACAGCAAATTTACCCCCGCCAACTGATTTCAGGAATTTTGAAAGATTTTTCGCTACTTTTCACTTTGGAACAAAAGAATTTCATAATGAAGCAAAAATCGACCAAAACCCTAGCTGATTTCGAAAAATTTCA
>JAOBRD020672183.1:0-14868 GCA_027575215.2 Hydrozoanthus sils
GGACACTTCATGCCTGATACACTTCATACCTTGGACACTTCATGCCTGATACACTTCATACCTTGGACACTTCATGCCTGATACACTTCATACCTTGGACACTTCATGCCTGATACACTTCATACCTTGGACACTTCATGCCTGATACACTTCATACCTTGGACACTTCATGCCTGATACACTTCATACCTTGGACACTTCATGCCTGATACACTTCATACCTTGGACACTTCATGCCTGATACACTTCATACCTTGGACACTTCATGCCTGAGACACTTCATGCCTGAAGAAGGGAAAAGGGCATTCACTCCAGAAAGAGTCATTTGTCATTTGTCTTCTTCATGCCGAGATCATGCACATAGAGCCACAACATCTGCTCTCCAGCCCACTCTTATTTAGCTCTGTGCTCTGCTTGTTTCCGGGATCTCCACCCAATCTTCTCTCTTTCTTTAATTGTTATTCTTTGCCATGTTTCTCTAGGTCCTCCTCATTTAAGTAAATGAGATGTTCAATGGTTTCCAGGTCAGATGGTATTCAACCAGTTCGACTACTAGTTCAACTTGAATCTGATTATATTTTTTAGTTAATCTTAAGTGTAACAGCCACCTATCCCATGCTGGCTAATTTGAATATTTTATTTTAACAGTTTCAAGTGATCTAAAGGACCTTGTGACAGGACACAGGCTGTCTCTTTGGAGGTTTGTGCTCACATTTTACTTGTCATTAATAAGAGTGATCTATTACCAGTTGGTGTGTTAACCTAGCTTCCAATAACATAATTTTTTTTGCCATTTTACTAGCTGGCATTATTATTCTTACAGATAGCAGTTATTATCTATTTCAGTTCTTATAATGAGACTTTTTTTGAAAGAAAAAAGAAATAAGAAAAATAAAATAAATTATCAAAAATTTTTTTGCCCTTTTTTATAATATTAACTTGTGGCACATTATAAACAAAACTATTTTAGATACTATATATTATTAAAATTTTATTGATATTGTTACTATTTTTATTTTCTTATTATTGATTTTCCTATTGCCATATTATTTACTGTATTTAGTGGTGAGAAAGGCCGACCATCACTTGCACAAACCCAGGAGCTGCCTGATGATCAGAGTCAGTTGCCCCCTCGAGAAATGGCTGTTAGTTACCAGGAGACTTGTATTCCGCTTGGGAGTGATGTCTTTCTTCGGGAGGAGTACTTGAATTTCTTCCAGATGGTTAGGTAAAGTTAGTGGTCAGGGGTTTTAAAAAGAAATAAAGTATAAGTTGGAAACTGAAAAGTAGGTGTTGGAATTGAGGGCCAGAGACCCGAGCAAAGAGGGCTGGAGACCTGAGTTTTCTAGGGAGGCCCCCCCCCCAGAAACTTTTGAAATTTAACGTGCAAAAAGAACCCATTTCCTGCATTTTGAAGGCCAGTTGTTGAAAAAAGTAGTGTCTTATCAGAGTTCAAATTTCTGGATTTTCTTGCACAATCAACATCCTAAATTAATTAAAACTGCTGGAATTTGGTTATGCTTATACTGTTATAGTATGTATCTTAGTAAATGATTTATTGTGTACAATATCCACAAATATAGGTCAAATAAAATACTCCTCAGTGAGTGTCTCTGTCTCTCAATATGATTTGCTATTTGCTGTGACATTTGTTTGTATGCTTGTTATATTCAAAACCTATGCTCAAATCCCTCGCGATTGCATTTTCGGAAAAGATCGGCAGAAATTGACCTGTTTTTGCCGAAAATTCAAAGCTTTCTTCTAGAGATTGATGTAAGAATTAGGTTATACACATAGGGAAAAGCAACAACATCTTATGCAACTGAGTTCTGAGCATCTGAAGTGAAAGTAGACGTTGGAAATAAGGATTGTAATTGTCGCTTGCGACGCGCGACGCCTTGTTTTGAAACCCCTGGTGGTGTCAGTAATTACAGCATATACTAATATTATGTGCCAGAGTACTAAGTGAAGGTCCCAGTAAGAACTAGGGAATCTCAAATTGTTCCACGGCATTTCAAATTTCCCACATAAAAATGTTTAAATTTTCAAACTGAAAATACGTCAACCAGTATACAACATAGTTTTTAGATAAAAAGCAGTGAAATTTTATTCTAAAGCATTTTTTCTTTTGTGCTATAATATTTAAGCAAATCAAAGAACTTCAAAACAAAAACGAAGAAAACCTTTTGATTTTCAATGTTCGCCACGTAGAATTTTTCGTAAACTTAAAAACAAAAGTGTTTCTACTGGAAAGAAATGAATGAGCATTCCTTCTGCATTCCATTGCCATTGACTTTCCTAGTTCTTACTTGGATCGTTATATTTAACCAATAATCAGATAGAGATGTCAGTATCCACCATAGAGACACTGTAGCCAGTTATATGGCACTAAATTAAGGCCAGAAGGATCTAAGTCTAATCCCAAAAATAGTTTGAGCCTGAGTGTGAGAAGGCCTGGACAACTGTTTCGCCTTGTTGGGCCTCGTCAACACAGAATAGCTAACAAACAGGCTCAAATTACCACAAAACTAACAAAAACAATGAGGCAGGCATCCAATCAGTTAACATATACTGTTATACATTAAGATTGGCCTTTCATCAGTTGTTCCAAAATTAATTTAATTTTTATTATTGCTAACTATTAACAATTTTGTTTCTTAAAGAATTGGAAAACTGCTCGAAGATTTGGACGTTTTAGCTGGTGGGTGTTGGACTCATAGTTTCCAGTAGTAGATATCTTTGCTGGGAACTCTAAGTTCACATGCTTTAGCTCTTTTAATTATGAGATTTTTGCTTTACTATTAAAAACCTATGAATTAATATAAATTGTTAACATCAACGACTTCTTATTTTTATTGTTTCTTACAGGTTGGATTGGCTATCTTCACATTCATGGGGGCAAAGAGAACATGGCTGCACCGTCCTCCTATACCGTTGTTACAGCTCTTGTTGATAAAATAGGTAAGACCGATTATTAGAGAACTGACTTATAACTGCGTGAGGCAGCACACTAATCTAAGGTTTGCTAGCATTTCTTGCCCAGGAATTTGTTTTCGTGGACGGGTTCTATTTGTCTCCTCTCCAAGCAAAGACCTGGTAACAAGAGCACCTAACCTGCGCTGCCATTATGTAACTGGCAGGTTGACGTCATATTATGCATTGTATCATTATAGATCGGCGCGCATCGCATCATGAGCCTTCCTTTTCGAGGTCGTTCTTTCTATTACCATCAATTGTTGACCTTGGACGTCTGTATAGGAAAATTAGAATTATGCAGAAGTCTTAAAACTAAAGGCAAACCAGGCTTTCGTTGCAATTAAAGAGAATTCAAAAGAAACATCTCAAAAGGTATTTGGTAGCACTTTACTACCTCTACAGTTACTACTAGTTTATCAAGTATTTACTGCTAAACTCCTTTCTGTTACCACCGCCTTCAGTCTGCTCTGACCGATTTTCACTACTGGTACTGCTGGAGTGGTCCCGAGCTTTGGTTGTAGTAGTACCTCTGTCTTTTTGATCGAGGTAGTTAGGCCGAAGCGAACAACTGATCAAGCGAAACAGTCCATCAGCTGCTGGGCATCCTCTTCAGAATGGCAGACGCGAGGGCACAATCATTGGCATACAGCAACTCATGAATTAAAATGTTACTCACTTTGGTACAAGCCTTCAGGCGGCGCGGGTTAAACAGCCCACCATCATGCCGGTGCCTTACTCTAACACCCAAGTTGCAGTTCTTGAATGTGTCTTTGATCATGACGGCGATGATTATCCCAAACAGTACTGATGCCAAAACGCAATGGGTTTGACACTGTTCTTGACTTCAAATGGTGCAGACTCCTAATTTCCGTCGATAATGCAGGCCTGCATTCCTTCATGGAAAGAGCGCAGTATGTTCACTAGTTTGTCCGGGCAACTCCAGAAATATCAGATAGAGGTCCTGGTGTTGTTCATGATATTTCTCTTGTAGCTGTCGGACAGCAAATCTCATGTCAACAGTACCACGCTTGATCCTGTAGCCGCATTGGCTCTCCAGTTGAAGGCACTCGGCAAGAACGCTGATTCTGCTGTTTGCAGTTAGCATTGTTTTCCAGCATTGCTAAGTAGTGAGATCCCCCAATGATTGTTGCAGTCCGCCCAGTCACCTTTGCGCTTGAATAGGTGTGTGATGGTAGCATCTTTGAAGTTCTGCCGATCTGCCTCTGCTTTCCAGATAGTGCAAACTCTTCACCAGATCGGGACCTGCATACTTGAAAATCTCCAGAGCCAGGCCATCGGTCCCTGGCGCCTTGCAGTTCTTCAAGGCTTTGATGGCAGTTTTTACTTCATATTGGATTGGTGCAGCAAGTGCATCGAGCATTGGTTGCTGTGGTATCTCCTTGAACACGGTGTTGTCGATGATCGATGTCCTGTTCCATACCTGCTCGAAATGCTCAGCCCAGCGTTGCACAGTCGCAGATGGTTCAGTCAACAGGGTAGTTCCGCTGGCATCCTTTACCGCTGTGGCACCTTTAAAACTGGGACCATACACAATCTTAAGCTCCTGATAAAAGGCCCGAGTGTCGTGTCGATCGGCCGCCTCCTGCAGCCTCCTGGCCCGGTCAGCCCACCAGTCTTCCTTCATCTTTCGATTTTTGGTTTGTGCAGTTGACTTTGCCAGGTAGTACTGGTAACACTTCAACTGGTTATTCTTGTCACTTATCAACCCAAGATGTGATTTATGCAGCTCATCCAGTATTGGGTGAATTGTCACATCATGATGATCATTTCGTGTGGCCGCCTGCTGCACTTTCCACTCTGCCTCAATGTTGTCGGGAGCGGCATTTATCTCAATCCTGTGTACTTGGAGCTCTGAAGAGATCTCCTGGCACAACAGTAAGCGGAGTTTTTAACACTTCAATTTCGAGACGTTG
The DNA here is from genome assembly GCA_027575215.2 of Hydrozoanthus sils. Lineage (NCBI taxonomy): Eukaryota > Metazoa > Cnidaria > Anthozoa > Zoantharia > Hydrozoanthidae > Hydrozoanthus > Hydrozoanthus sils. The sequence goes on from JAOBRD020672183.1 coordinate 4,911, forward strand.
AGCTGTAGTGCCCTGGTGGATTTCTTACGTACTTTTGGTGGAATCTGCAACTCAGTCTTCACCTTCACAAGCTGATGGTCGGACCATGTATGTGTATGACGGATAGCCCGGGTCAGGTGAACACCCCTCCGGTTCCATTGCCGCACATTAGTGTAATCCAGGAGAGGGCTGCTCCATTACACTGACAGACCGAGGGCTGCAGTCATCCCCGGGTCTACAGTCAACGATCATCTTGTTCAGCACCACCTGCATGCAGGTTCGCAACTAGAGGCCTCCAGCAACACCCTTTGCCTGCCTCCATCACCACTCGCCCATTGCCACAGGGTTTTTAGTTTGGCTGCAGATCAGCTTGCCTAAAACAGCCCTCTCCCCATTCCCTCTTTCCTGCCCTCTGTGACAGGTCTTGTGAGGAGCACATGACTGCCACGGACAAGAGTACAGCCAGCTGGCCTGAAGCCTCCATCATGATGAGACCTAGCCCGAGTTATAAGCCAGTTGCCGGCATTCACTGGTGCTATTTCTGAATAGCAGTGTACACAATGGCTGTTGACCCGGATGGGTTCATCCGCCCTTTAACAGGTCTTGTTTTTATTCGTGCTGGATGTCGTGCCACCCTCCTCACCAGCCTAAGCTGGTCCGGGGGCCAGTTTAGACGCGAGCCATCCGTCCACGTGGCAGGTTGTACTGGGTTACCAGTAACCGAGACAAGTGCCCCTGAACTGACCGAGACTTGCATGGGAAACTGAGTAGCTGAATGGAATCAAACCCATGATACCCTGATAACTGGTCAGTTTCTGAGCCCACTGGGCTACAGAGATTCGCATCAGAAGCTGAGCCACTGAATGAAATCAAACTCATGATCCTCTGATTACTAATCAGGTGCTCTGACCCAGTGGGTTACAGAGACTTGTTTGCGAAACTGAGTCACTGGAATCAAATCCTTAATCCCCCGATTACTTGTCTGTGTGCTGAGCCCATTGGCCTACAGAGACTTGCACGAGAAGCAAAGTCACCGGATGGAATCGAAACCATGATCACTTGGTCAGGTGCATTGACCCAGTAGAAGACCTAATTACCATGTTGGACATACTACAGTGCTTTTCGTGTTTCTGTTTCTTGTATTCAACTACAGTTTTCATATGATGCAGTTTTAAATATTTTTCAGAAAAATAAAAAAACAGCTGAAGTTTGAGTATCAATCTGTTTCGATTTTCTCTGTTTGCCCTTAGAAAAACACTGGAAAACAATTCGGCATCGTTCGATTCAAGTGTTTTTTTAAATTAATGTCATCAAGTTTATGTTTATAACTGAAGACCGATCCTACGCTCTATGACCTGTGTTGAAGGCTTGAGGTTACTTAAACCTTAGCAGAGATTGTACGAAATTATGCTATATGGAGTTACTAATATATGTTACAATGTTATAATGTTACAACTAAATGCAATCTTTATAGACCTCCACGACAGAAAGATTTTGCCAGATCAAGACATTATTATAAGAGGTAAGACTTGGATTTGACATTCATACCTATTTAAACTGCTTTGAACCCATTGGATATTAAGCTACAGAACAAAATCCAGCGTTTTGCTTTAGATTCCATAAAGGTCTTTTTGCCCAATTTAGGGAATGTCACATGGGTTGGTCGAAGCTCAATGGAAGTTACAATGGAGTTAGATCAGGTAATGTTCTCCCATCCAGCTGTAGTGTGCTTGGTATTAGACCATGTGTAAAGTGTCAGACTGGTGCATTGGTAATGAGAGGAGGCACATTTGAGGGTGTCGATTTAATCTCGTACCAAGATCTTCTCAACCCAAAGGATATAGGTACGAGATTAGGTGTCGATGTTAAGATGGTCTAAAAAACGCATCTTATAAGGCTAAACTTGTGGGTTTCAATGAGAGAAAAAAGGAAGGACTTTGTATGAAAGACCCTATTTACACTAATGTCACTCGAGCTATCTCGGAATACTTTCGAATCACTCGAGTTGTCTAAAATTTGTAGTGTGAAAGCATATGAATTCGGGAAAGAATGGTATTAGCCAAATGAACTTACTCCGGGATTACTCCGAGATATCTTGCGCTAGTGTAAATGATTTTAAGAGTAGTTTTGAGGCAAAGAATGTAAAAGTTGTCTTCCTTTTACCCAAATCCACGTTTGGGCCAATATAGTTAGGACTACTTCATTTATAAACAGCTAAGAGTCTTAAGCTACAAATCCTCGTAATTTTATCACCCTAACATATCCGTGACACCAAATGTAAAGAAACGTAAGGACTTGAGTTAACTAAGATGCAAGTTCATCGTTTCTGTCAAACTTCTAGTTTTTCAGTCCAAGGAAATGTCTTTGTAACATGTTTTACCACCTGTTGCAAAATATCTACATAATTAGTTTGTGCTAATTGGCAGTGTTTTCTCGGAAACTGATTCTTTTTACCGTTTAAGTTAACAAGTCTTTTCCGGTACTTGTATTTGTATAAGAAGTTATAAACGGTGAGTTGACCTTTTTGAAAAATAGAATAAATGAATTTATTTTTATATGGATTAAAAAGGTGTTTTGTTAGGTACGATTTTGAGTGACAAGTCTAATATTTTACGGTAAAAAATAACACTCATTGTTCTTGAGGATTTTCCAAGTAAGGTTTCACACAAAATTCATGTTACCAAAATCATGTATCATTTTGACTTCAATTTAGCCAATACTGGAGGATGTTTCTGTGCACACTACTGCTGAACTAAACCTTTTTTTCAGTTTTTCAATATCTCCCCAGAACCTAGCTTCCATGTTACTTAAAAACAGAACTTGTAACTATGAGGGTGGCGGGTTACATTGAATTGATCACCCTTTACACATCTAGTTGTAACGTGGTAAGTAAGGCAATGGCGTTTTACGCCGTTTATGTTAGTCAGGTTAATTTTTCACCTGAAAAGAGTTTATTAGATTAACCACACGATGTTTAGGGGAAAAATGCTGTTTTTAAATGTACATACATACTTGTCTAAATTCGAGTATTTGAGCCCGATTTTTCTTACCACATACATTTATTTTCGTAGTTTAAACCTGACGCCACTGGACTTAAACATGTGTTGGATGCGAGATTCTTGATGGTTGCGAGGGATGTGGCAAATGAAAGGTTTGGTTTTATCCTGTGTTCTAGTTAAAATGGTTATAGAAAATTTAGGATTTCTATTACGCTCTGTTTAAAAAACTGCTACTCGCGGCTGCAGTAAGTCTTGTATCACATCTTGCTTACTGTTATTTCGTTCCTTAAAGTTTCTCACCTTAACAATTTGGAAGTATGAAACGTATCAATTTTAGTCTTAATTCGTCTTGCTACTGGCATAGCAAGAAGATCAGTGATTATCGCCATTCTATTTAATTGATTTAAAGGAATCCTCCATAGTATAACATTATTCGTCTCAAATAAAACTTTTATTAAGTCTGTGTCTATATCAGCAGCACAAGTTTAATAATTTTGTGCATCTAAACAACGCCAAGTAATTTGTTTTCATCAGTTTTACAGTTTGAATTTCCCGCACGCGGCCATTTTGAATTGTGACGTAGCGTGGTTGGAGTGCCAGACCTCTTCTCATTCATTGCTATTGTATTCATCTGGTGTGGAGGCTGGAACTGCAACCAAGTTACGTCACAAAACAAAATGGCGGCGCGCGGGAAATTCAAACTGTAAAACTGATGAAAACAAATTACTTGGCGTTGGTTAAATGCACAAAATAATCAAGCTTGTGCTGCTGATATGGAGTAGCTCAAATTTGATAATCCTGTGCACATTACTAACGCCAAGCAATTTATTTTGATAACTTTCACGGTTTGAATTTCCCGCGCGCCGCCATTTTGAAATGTGACGTGTACGGTTGCCTCCATTCCAGCCTCCTCCACTCTCGATGAACAAGAGGGGGTCTGGCACTGAAGCTGTAACTCATCACATTTCAAAATGGCGGCACGCGGGAAATTCAAACCGTGGAACTGATCAAATTAAATTTCACTGCATTAGTAATATACACAGAATCTCAGCTCTGTATTGCTTATATGGACAAAGACTTAGCAAAACTTAACAAAAGACAGACACAGAAGCAGGAATAGGAGTTCAAACAAAAGTCCGGTGTGTAACATGACGATGAATTGTTTCCAGTGCTACAATGAATAACATTACATTCTTTTCTACTCTTCAAGAAGAAAGAAATGAATGGTCACTCAATAGTTTTTTTTTGCTTATTTAGGGCAGCGGTAGTTAATCCTCTTGATCCGACTAATGACGAAGAAAGAGCAGTTTTTGACAGAGGGCAAGGTAACATTTTAATTACTGTATCTTGCCTGCAGTTAATCGCCATGTTTGTTTTAGGGTGATTAAAACTAGAGATTGCTTAAATATAACACTTTGTTTTAGCTCTTTGCACTTAAATGTCATTTTTTTTATTTCTGCTAAGAATGCAGATTAGATAAGACTCATAACGAGGCTGTTAGATTTATCATCAAAGATGTTAGTGGTTGTCACTGAGCAATTGTGGACTCTACAGTTGCACGTTCTCCACAAGTAAGATAGGTTTCGCACGGCCAGGAAATAGGAGAATGGGCCGAGATAGAGGTCGCACGGTATTGAAAAGAAGTTTGGGCTGAAACAGTACTCTCCTCCCTTCTTCCCTCCCCTCCCTCCCTTTTCTTCTCTGCCGCGTCTCGAATTTCATGTCTCGTCCTATTCTCTTAGTGACGTACTATGCACTCATTTCCTGGTTTGCTAGTGCCTTCGTTGTAATTGCTTAATAAGAATTGTATGTGTTGTTAGATTTGTTGTCCAGTGTGCTTTATTTTCGATTTTGTATTAATTTGTTGTCAAAGAGAGCTCCAACCGACGCCAGGAAATGGCTCAAACCTCGCTGTTTCGAGTGGCGCCCACGGCTGCAGAGAGCAGTGTAATCCACGATCTTATACTGCAGACGACTGCTTTGTAAGTACAACTTTCCTTTTGATTAAACTAGTTCCCAGACTTCTTCGAGATAGGGGTTTGTCACGTGGATTTTATCATGAATATATAATTTTTACTTTGTTATTTTCTGGTAAAAATCCATTTTGGTTTTTTTAAACGTGTAAAGCTTAGGGCGAAAAAAAGCAACTGGGGCAAAACAAAACAACATGAAGGTGTCGACTTATGACAGCGAATCTCACACAGTTCACCGGCGCTAAATTTATTTTGAATTTTGTACAACAAAATATTGTCGAAAGAGAAATAGCTTTGTCGTTGCAAAAAAAAAGAAACATCACAGGATACCAAAGACAGGAGAGACTTTTCGCCTACGCTTGATTAATATTTTTTCAAAATAAATTCTGGTGGAATGGATATGAATAAACCTTATGCATGAAGACGCCCCAATAGCGTTTTCCTGCAGTAAAACGAGGCTCGGTGGTGATACTTACTTGTTATGTACAGTGTGACGAACATTCAAGCGAATAAACATGGTAGAACAGACATAACGAATTGTTTGACAGTAAAAACAGTTAAGATAGATCCAAACCTCCCGCGACCTAGCCTGTGAAAAGGCTGTCTGTCCTAGGAAAGGGGAAAGTTATATCTCCTGGCAACTCGCTTCGCCACCCGATATATTTCTCCCCTTTTCTCGAACAGAGAGCCTTTTCACAGACTACCCGCAACTACCAACCCTCACTTTGATGCACTTGTGACATCAAATCATGCACAAAGGCCATTACAGCTATTCTCTCTTGTCTATCAGTGATTCTAGTGTGAAAGGGATGAGAAGGCCAGAAAACAGTGTTTGGATGAACGACGTACTTATGAACTCCGTGTCTGTGTGCAATCCTCAGGTGAGATTAATCTGGAATTATTGCTATAATTATATCACAGTCTCCTGATAACTGTTTAATGTGTTGTCGGTAGAAAAAGAGCCTTGTAATTCGTGTTTTCTAACACAGTGTTAGTGTCACTGCGGGGTTGGTGGGGATGGGTGGGTGGGGAGGTTTCGGGCAAGGGCTTTCGAAACCTGCTCGTCCACCCACCTAACTTTATCCTATCATGGTATGATAGATTATTACTAATTCAAAAGAAACTGAACGAGCTAATGCCCTCGGAATTCCCAATTTTCTGTAGTAGGTCAGGTGCTGTATAACTGGTAGAACTGTTGACAGATGTTGGTACATGTTTTTTTATACTTTATTTAATGAAAAAAGTGCAAATATTTTAGTTTCAGCTACCACGCCTGTGACTACCGTTGTAGTTAGCTAAGTTCAACATTATTTGGTTAACAAGTCATTACCTGTTCCAGGGTGTTGTTAACGACCATAAAGACTCATAAAGTGTCATGTGTTCCTCAAAGTACAACATTACAGAAATCGATGTGCTTTAGAATTTGAAAACCACTGTCAATTTCTCTTTTTTACAGAGTCGTAATATTCACAATAAGGTTTTTGGCGGGTTTCTAATGAGAAAGGCGTTTGAGCTTTCGTGGGCCAACGCGTGCTTGTTCAGGTGAGTTGCAGTGTTAGACTGCATTTCAAAGCAACAATAGAAATACATTAGTTTCGTGCGGGTGTACACATTTGTGTTTATTTAGGTAAGGTTTTAAAAAGCTAGAAATAGGGTAGAGGGCGTTTATTAACTTCGTGACTCGACAGTTTTTGTAAAACTGAGTAGAACAAGATGACGGCTGTAAGCGCGCGCTCAGAAGATGAAAGAGATATTAAAGATTGCTTTCAAAATAAGATTGCGAGGTTGCACAAAAAAGTCTAAAACAAAACAAATGGGTTTTTTAAGTGGCATAGATACGCGCCTTGTTGCATTGAAAAGCAGGCCCAGGAGAAGTAATCAAAGGACAAATACTCAAGAGCTGCTCAACTCGTGTAGGAGTTGGTTCAGATAATAGGGAGTTGATTTTTTGTTGCGAAGTACCTGACTTTTTGATGCTGACAAAAAATCGGCCCGTGTGTGGTAGTTCTCGACAAGTTTCAGATAAGAATTTTGTCGGGAACAGAGATTGTGCAAGTTTGATTTTAAAAAGTCAGCCGATAAAAAATCGGTGCGTGTGTGGCGGATTCAGACAAATTGTCGGGAACAGAGCTTGGTTTGACCAATCACGGCGCTGAACACATCACGTGGGAAGATTAAAGACGGCGACAACAGTCGTATTAGCGTGGGTGAGGAAGTTGCAGTTTCAGAAGATATTTAAAATAATAATGGTTCTATAAGGACTTGTCGAAGTGTGGCAAGCGAGATTATGTCTCTACGATATTAGCTCAAACGACTACAGCAATAGAAACAAGTAAGCAAAAGCACGGGCTGAAATTACGAATCATAATGGTTTCTATCTTCACAAGTTGACAGGCAGAGCGACAGTGAAAGTAGTGTGGGTACGAAATCACGCTCTGTTGCCATGGTAGCCCACGACAAAAAAACCGGTACGTGTGTGGCAGCTTTTGTTTCCCAACAAATTATCGGCGTCAAAAAATCGGGAGCTTCGCGACAAGAAATCGGCTCGTGTGTAGCTGCCTTAAGATACGAGTACGACAACGCCAACGAAGGCGGCAGAGAACAATAGTGTATACAACAGCTGCACGTTGGAATGCACCGTGCTGGTCACCTGCACGCTGTCGTCTTGAGAATTACAACATGAAAAGCTTACTTTTAAGTCTTCACGGCAACGAGAACGACCAACAGAAAATTTTATCAATCTTCTTTTATATACCTTTAGGAAAACACTATCACTTTTTCTATTCACAAAACGGAGCTCAGACTAAAGAGAAAGCAAACTGGCCGTAAGTGAACGAAAAAAGGCAAGGAAGCTAGAAGTGTGTGTTTTTGAAAGCCGTCGTTTTCGATGTTATCGTCATAGTATTTTCAACTTCTTAATCAAAAGAACTGGTGCTGCATGCTATGAAACGTTTTATCGACTGCTCTCGAAAGGTAGTTGTTTGTGGATAAAGATAAAGTATGTTATAAAGTGGCTTAGAGTAATTTTTATCCATGCTTGAATCGTACTCATTAAAAAGACCCGTCATGCATTTGTTGTAGATGATCCGAGAAAAGAGTCCCAGGGCTCTCGAGGACGTGCTCTCCCATCCCTCCCCTCCCCCCCCACATTTTTTACTGCAATCAGGTTCGTTGGTCCCTACTCAACGCATGCTCCTCATAGCTGAATAAAGTAAAAGCAACGTTTTTCTTTCGTTCTAGTCGTAGTTGTCCCAGGGTTGTTGCTATTGACGATATTTTGTTTCGCAAACCAGTGGAGATTGGTTCTCTCTTGGAGTTCACGTCACAGGTAAAACATCATGAAGTGAAGATTTGAAGAGCTTTCTAATAGGCCTTATGTATGTTTACGTCAAACACCCCCAAGCCTCGCTTTCGAATCACGAAAGTGTGAATATTTTCATAAATCAAATCCCAAAGCGTCCACAGATGAAAATAATTCCTTCGTGAACACGGTTTGCACGTGCAAAATGCTCACACCTATTTCTTGAATACGAGGCTTGGGGGTGAAGTTGACTAGTTTGACGTAAACATGCATAAGGCCTATTGGTTTACCAAATCGGTGTACTTACTCGCCGACACACTGAGTTGTTTGTTTTGATGAACTGGTCCCCTAGTTTTTTTTGTTGTGCCCTTGATTTAGTATGAATTCTTTGTGTTTTCGCTACAAATTTATTTCTGTAACGCAAGTTTCTCTTACTCATCGTCAGGTTGTCTTTTCGCCACCGCAACCAACAAAGCGCTTTGAAGTTATGGTAAGAGAATCCATGAATTAGTCTCGTATACGTAATTTTTAAAAAAAAAAAATCAGTTCCGATCCCTCGTTTGTCGTTGTTAAGGCCAAGCTAATGAGGAGAGCGGTTAGTTGAACTGATTGCGGGGTTTAATAGGCCATTACACTACTTGTGTTTTTTTACTACAACTACCAGAAACCTTTGCGGCGTCTCTTTTGTTCAAATAATTTGAAAAACCTTTTGTTTCAAGAATTCTGAGAGGAATTCGTGCATCTGAATGACAAAACTGAAAAGGACTCTGGTAGTTGAGAGTGAATGTTTTAGTTCATCCAGTTGCAATGGATCATAGAAAACAGTTAACTCACTTACTGGGAACTATTGTAACAATTTGCTACGTTGCAGCCGTATCACACGACTTTATCAGGCAGCTGAGTTGTCACGTTACTCAATTGGTTCACGTGACAATCGGCAGGTGACACCCTCGATGACAACTCGGCAGTTTCCTAATGAAGGTCGTGCGATATGGCCGCAACATAACGAACTGTTACAACGTTGTCGACTCTTCGCATCACGGTATATATCCACCGCTATACACCGCCCCTTCTGGGGATAGTTGTTAAAATTGGGTAATGGCCTATTAGATTTGGGCGTTAAGGAATCGCCCTTATTCTAGGGCAATATTCGTAACCTCCTCCCCCAAGATCAACATTTTGCAACATATTTTTTACAACCCATTTTGTAAGTAAGCAAGACACGATGATTTGGCACAAGATGGACTGTCGTTGATGGAGTGAACTGTTATGTCCCAAAACAGGTTTTAACAAACGAAGCTTAACCCTCTGTGCCTTCTGCACGGTAAAGGAATGGGTCCTAATAGGTTAAATTTACCAACAAATCACTTTATGTTTTGGGGTATAAGAGGCGAACTAACACACACTTCTAAAATAGCCAGAATTGTCAAAATTTTAAAATTTGAGTACTCGCTTATTTTCGTCCGAGAAATGAATTTCCGAGCCGCAATAACTAGCCCTTAAAAGTCTCAAACACTGCAAATCCACGGAGTTCTTATTACAAATAAACGTTCTAGCTATTTGATAACCGTTTTATCTGTTTTCAGACTGTGGCGGAAGTAATAACTCCAAGAACCGGCGAGGTAAGCCAACTGGATCACTCACTATTTCAGGAACACAGCCCTCCCCCCTAGCACCTAACATCTCCCCCCTCCCCCTCTCACCCT